>ML781005.1:2091750-2145746 GCA_009831015.1 Picea engelmannii | reverse complement strand
GGTTGGAACCTCCTTCCAGTTGCAGCTGGAAAACAAAGGAAGTTGGTGCTTCCAATGAATGTAATTCTTCAAGACATATAAGAAAAAGCATTCTGTGGTTTTCTCCCGATTTGGATTTCCACGTAAAACACTGGTGTATTGTGCATGTGTGTAATTGTTTATTTATTACTGCTCATTATTGGATAATAATTCTACGTTGATATAACATTTGAAGAAAAAGAATAATAATTACGTTATTACTGATTCACACCCCCTCTCAGTAATCCAACACATTGTGTACTATTTTCAGATATTTATTCATTACAGGTACATAGTTATGATTATCTCAAGTTAGGGTTGTTGACTAATCCAAAATTAGTCATGTGTGACTAAAGTAAAGTTTGATGAAAATGGTAGTCTCTTGTTGTTAAAGTTAAGTAAGGTTTGCAGGTATGTGATCATATACACTAGTTCTATTATGGAGTTACAAATCAGATTTGGATGATGAAATTGATGAGGGATTTTGGTTGAGGTACAGGTTGGGTACATGGTTGAGACAAGTAGTTGATGAGTTCACACATACATGAGGTGTATAGTTGATGATGTTGGTACATCTTGATGAGTCATATTTTATGTGTATTTGATGCATGATTGGTACATGTTTTGTGTGTGGTTTATGCACTCATTGATGATAAAGGTTGAGGTACATGTTGGTGCATGGTTGATGCAGTTTTTTATGGTACAGGTTGATTACAGGTTGTTTGGTATAGGGTGTTTGGTGCAGGTTGATTGGTATAGGTTTACAGTAGTATATCTCACAATGATATTGTGACAGTGATTCCATCAATCTACTTCTACAACAGGGAGGTTGGACGGGGAAATGACAGGTGGTTGTAGCCAGCTTCCAGTTGTAGCTAGAGAACATAGAGGGTTGTAGCCTCCTTCTGTTTATATCCAGAGAATTGGGGATTTGGAGCTTCTCTCATGTCGTAGCCTAAGAAAATAGGGGGTTGGAGCCTTCTTCCAGTTGCAGCTGGAAAACAAAGGAATTTGGTGCTTCCAATGAATTTAATTCTTAAAGAAATATAAGAAAAAACATTTTGTGGTTTTCTCCCGCTTTGGGTTTCCACGTAAAAACGTTGGTGTATTGTGTATGTGTATGATTTCTCATTTGTTCATTTTTTATTTACTCTGAAACTATTGGATGATAATGCTACATTGATATAACACTTGAATTTTGTGGTTAAAAAGGATTAAATTGCTCTATTACTGATTCACCCCCGCTCTTAGTATTCCAACAAAAGATCGACAAAGAAAAAGGGATATCACAGAAAACAATAAATGAGTTATTATAATCGAAAATTATTCCTTTGGAAAAGAGTAATTTAACTATTGATAGAGGGTCGAAGATATTGTAGGATCAATTTACTTTAACCATAGTAACATTATACATAGACAAGGCTATTTTTAAACAAATATAGATTATGCATAGACATGAGTAATAGTTACGGTGAATGAGAATTGCAAGTATAAAACCTAGACAAAGAATTTCTATTGAAATTTTGGGCAGTCATATAAACCATATAATTAAAGAAGCCTTGAACCAAAAATTACCACAACGATGCTAGGAGGTGATCTATGTATGTGAAGGATTCGCTAAATATTTATTAAAAAGAAATACAAATTTAAGGCTGGTTTTAAATAAACAATAGTATCTTGTAGGGTTCGAACAGAGTTGTCGAAGGCACATGTGATTTTCAAGAATTGTGTATGGTTGGCATCCACTTTCATCAAGATATTATTCAGGAGCATGAATCATGATGTATAATGGAGATAGGGAACGATACTCCTCGACAAAGGATTGTCTTAACAAGTCAAACCTTGTGTAAGGAGGCGTGGTGTACCTTTCAACGATTAAGGGTTTTCCCAAAAAATCACAGGGTACAGAGTAAGTGAACAAACCTATATCAAAACTATTAGGTGTGTGAATATTTAAAGACAGTGGCTGAAGTTAAGGTCACAAGAATTATTTACCCAGCCACGCCCTGACTTATGTTACATAGTAAAAAGACTTAACATCGTCAATTATAATCTTCCTTACATAGGGAGAAATTCCATAAACGTATGGTATAAATAGAGAACAATGAACACGCGACATTCCACAGAGAAAGTATTGTACTGACATAGATAAAATGAATAGGCACTCTGCATAGATAGAGGCACCCTTTTCAAAGAAAAAACAACATAAACAGAGAAGCAAAGAGCCTACATTATACACATACAGAGAGGTTATCCTTGGAGAAATAAAAATTGCAAAGATAGAGAAGCACCACACATGCACTCTGTGTAGACAGAGATATATCCCATAGAGAATGCAAGTTCTACATAGATAGAGGATTGTTACCCCAGAGAGTGCAATATGCATAGTATAAGACAACACAATGAATCATCTATAAGGGGATGTGTATTATAAAGGAAGGCTCGATACGGACGTCCGAAAGACAAGGAAGGTGTCATGCAACTACTGTTGGGTAAACCCTTTTACACACAAACACTACCTTCAAAACTTTTAAAACACCTTTGCATCAATACGATAAGACTGGAGAGTAAGATACTCAGAGGGGAGGACTTACCATGTAGTAGTCGAGGAAAAACTCTCAATAGTGGTTGCTACACTGTAAAAGGGACTGGATAAAATGGCCATTGTTGCCTCGTTGCTATAGACCCGAGTAAGTTAAGCTCATGACCTTTCTTACCTTGCTACCACATAGCCAAGCCAGTTACCATCACGACATTGCTACTTTCTACCACAGAGTCAAACAAGGGTATCATCTTGGAATGTGCTACCTAGCTACCACAAAGAGAGAAAAATAAGATTACTATCATGACATCGTTACATTGCTACCACAAATCTGAGCAAGGTTTCCATCATGGAGTTAAAAAACACAAAGTGACAAAACCAAATTGAAATGATTGTGAGGGTAATGGCACTTTGTGCCTCTCGATTTTGGGAAAGGTTGAATAGTATGCCACACTCACCACACCATGTGAAGCCAACCTAAGTGGCGATCCCAGAGTGGGGATCTCCTACAAAGTCATACCAGAAGGAGTAATGGTGGCCTGACACCATGAATGGATACGACCAATGTAATACCCTAAGCCTAGGTTCAGAACGTCCTGTAACTACCACCTTAAATGCTTCTCAAGGCCTGAATTTAACGGTAATATGAACTGGTGGGGTCTCTTTAGGGTCATAATTGCATAGTTATGTGGATCGTAAGTTACATATCATGGTTCAATTACCTTGGGACTTTACAACCAGCGCGTTGGTTTGGAGTTAGTGGTTACAAACCCTAGACTCCATATGTTAAAACATATGGTATGTTTTAAACCATGAAGTATATCATTTAAGGTATTATAAACATAAGGTAAGGCTTATGAAATAAGTCTTGAATGTATTGTTAATTGCACTATAAACTTAGTGGAAGGTTTCCATAGTAAGTCTTGATTATATCATTAGATGTGTTATAGACATAGTGTAAGGCTTATCTAGTAAGTCTTAAATATATCATTAAATGTTTATAAACATAGTGTATCACTTATCTAATGGGTTGCACAATTATGGCTAGGATATGGACCTTGATAGGTCTAGCCACCAACACATCATTGTTATAATGTTACGTCTAAATAACGCTGGTTATCAGCAAACGATATGTTGAATTTAATCACTCTTACAGTCTTTTAGAACGAGTGATGATAATATTACACTTACCAAGTAGTTAATTAATGGATTGAGACATAATTTGACTTGTGACATGAAGAGTTGTTGTACATAATAGACATTAGTTGTCCCCTCTAATTTTTTTTTTTTTTTAAATTTGGGATACATTACAAAAGAGAAGTGTGACCCTCCATCCTCGAAAGTCAAAATTTGAATTTTGATGGTGTAATAAGTGGGTGTGGATGTAAGGTAGAAAGTTTAAATTTTGTGCATTGAGAGCAAGGAATGACCATACTCCTAACTAGATCATACACGATCATCAAAGGCATTCCATCGACTCAATGAAGAATGGGTGGTGTTAGAGATAATCTACATCTCTCCACCTATCTGTCAAGTTGTCTCACCTAGTCTGACCTAGTCAACTCTAAATACACTACAATTAGTCATTGTGTTCAGTTTGAGTTTATTGTAGTTAGTAAAACATCTATAAGGATCGTCATTGTATTCTTTGTATTTTATTTAATAGGTAGACAGGTATGGAAACCCCACGAAATTTTTTTCCTGCATTCCATTTATGTTCTTCTCTCTAAACTTTATTAGAGCCAACAACTTATAAGACAGGGAAAGAGAACATAGTTCACATAACCAAAGACCATGATTTTATATTCTTCTCAGGTAGTGATTTTCTCTTCCGTCCAGGTGGAGAATGATGCAAAAAACCCTAATTATGATATGGATAGGAGACAGGTAGTGGTTTTGTCTTCTACTCAGTTGGAGAATGATACAGAAAACCCTAATTTTTATATGGATAGGAGGTATTGGAGAGTAGAACATTCTGATAGGGCATAATGCTAAGGGTGTAGTAGATTTCTACAATAATTCAGAATTCAACTTGTTCTTGGAATTTTCCATCAAGAATACAATTCGATAGACACGGCCAATGAGTTCTCATCCATCCTTTTCAATGATAATATCCACCATAAATCTATTGTAAGTTGTCTGAACTCTTTGCTAAATAAGAAAATGAATCCAAAACAATAAATTAATAATTCCTTCTAGCTAGTGTCTCTTCCTTTCCCCGTAGGTTTGGTAGGCATCCGCTCACCCTTGCTTCCTCTTTCCATAAATATGGGTAGCAACTTGTGGACTGAAACCTATGTGGATGTTGCAGTACCTATGTGGATGTTGCAGTAAAATATAGCCTAAAAACATATTATGTATGTTTTATTATAAATATAACTAAGAATGGAAATCTAAGTTTATTTTCATGCATTCATTGTAATTTATTTTGTGAAAATTGTAATAGTACATGCAACTTTAGTTATTTTGACTAAAACAGATGTTTATAGCACGTTTCAGAGATGACTAAATAACAAAATTTTATTCTAAGTTTATTTTCATGCTTTTCAGTACAATTTATTTTGTAAAAATTGTGGTATTACATGGAACTTTAGTTATGTTTATAAAAGGTTTCAGAGATAATTAAATAACAAAATTTTATAGGTTTCCTACTTTATTCTCCACATAACGCCTTGTTAGCAGCTTAATTGTTCAGACAACCCATCTGGCCTATATATCACTATCAGGAAATAATGAATTCAAGCTATATTGCTATCAGAAAATAATGAAGTCAAGTTAGCAATTCATCGAAGAATTGCATATTTCTAATACAACTAGATGGTGATTTTATTTTTCAATTAATTTATCATATTACTATGATTGTTTACTATTATTTCAAGCTATTCTATTTAATATAAGGCAATTTCTTGCATTATGAATTTTGTAAAGATAGTCCTAGAAACAAATTGTTGCAGAAATAAAACATAACTTATCATAGAAGTAGAACCTTTGAAGGATCCCCCAAATCTCCTAATCTTTGAATGCTCTTGTAGAAATCTCTTGTAGCCGAGTTAAAAAAAATAGAGATCTTATATAGGAAATGAGGTTTGCATAAATTTAATTTATATTATGTAAATAATAAGAAATTGAAGAACAAAAATAGAGGTAGATAGATTCTTAAAAAAAATAGTTGTCTCAAAAAAATCAAGCGAGTAGATAAAATCCGAATCACTAGTTTATTTACTAATTAATTTACTATACTATGCTTGTAGGGCTTCTGTGGATCAATCCTAATCGATTCCATACTTGGAAATGAGAAATACTTGCTAGTAGAAAATGACAAGTACGAGTATAAGTATACGGAGAAATGAAAAGAAAAACAACCAAAAAAAATGAAAAGCATAAAAACCAGGGGAAAAATAAAAACCAGGGGATTGTGCTCAAGTGGACACAACGTAATGTATGTGCACATGTAGATTAATATTATAATGTAATGGTAGGAAGTGAGAAGGTGGGAAAGAGGCGAGGCGGTGAGCCTCGACTGCACCATTGTTCCTTGACTATAACATTGTTCAGAGCGAGTTTCAAAACCAGAACCTTGAAAGAATCTCGACTGCACCATTGTTCTTTGACTACAATATTTTTCAGAGTGTCATAACCAGAAACTTGACAGAACCTCGACTACACCATTGTTCAGTGCCACTGTCGGAGTCTACCAAAATGGCCACTCACAATATCTTTCTATTTTTCAGTTCATTTTTTAATTATGACAATTCTCAAAAATAAATTGCACACATGAGGGGATTTAAGTCACATCCGATAGATTTGACCCAATTACAAATTAGATATTTAAAATTTAATAAAAATGAATATATATATATATATATATATATTTTTAATAAATCACCTTAATATGGAATTTCTATGAAAAAATTGGATATAGTTGCAATGGGAAACTTTTGATGTGGTGGAAAACTTTCGATATAGGTGCGAAGTTGGAGTGAATAGTATGAAGTCAATGTATGTTGATTATGTGACCGAAAGTTATAGGCAGGCAAGGACATGTTTAATAAATATTTAAATAAGAAAAGTACTTTTTAAGTCACATTGCATGGTATGGATGATATAAGTAGTAGACCACTTCTACAATAATAACAATAGATTGTATAATTAAAATTAATACATTAAATTAATGAATATATATACTTGTGTTTTTCATGCAATTTAGGAAACTTTATATTCATTTCTTGCACAATCACTTCATAATAGTGTTTTTTAAGTCACATTGCATGGTGTGGATGACATAAGTATTAAATTAATGAATATATATAATTGTATTTTTTCATGCAATTTAGGAAACTTTATATTCATTTCTTGCACAATCACTTCATAATAGTGTTTTTTAAGTCACATTGCATGGTATGGATGACATAAGTAGTAGACCACTCCTACCATTAATAACAATAGATTGTATAATTAAAAAAGAATTAATAAATTAAATTAATGAATATATATAATTGTATTTTTCATATAACATAGGAAACTTTATATTCATTTCTTGCACAATCACTTCATAATAGTGGTTTAAACTTTATATTCATTTCTTGCACAATCACTTCATAATAGTGGTTTACTTTAAGGAGGGGTATTTTAGATTTGAATGTTGGATTACCTATAACATTGAGGACACACAATTTTATATTTGTGGTAGTAGAAACTTTGATAAAAAAAACATGAACATTTTTATCGAATAAATACTATTTATAAAGAACTAGATTTTGTAAAAGTGTCTATTAAATAAGGTTACTTGGAATTCCAAAGAAGATAATCTTAGAATAAGTATTTACGAGAATATTTTGCACACATTTACATGAAGCATTGGGATTCAAACTTAATTTTAGTATATTATACCATCGAGAGGATAATGGATAGATTAAAATATTAAATAATATATTAGAAGACATGTTACACATGTATGTGATAGATAAAAAAAAAATGTTAGGAATACTTTTACCTCTTGTTGATTTTTTTTACAATAATAACTATCTAAATTTACCTAATATGGAAATATTTAAATTATTATGTGGTAGACGATGTAGAAAACCTTTTAGTTGGGATAGGCTAGAGGATAGAGTGTCGGATGTACTAGAAATAATCCAATAAATGGAAGAAAACATGAAAATGATTAAGGGAAGGTTAAAAGAAGTGCAAGACAATTAGGAGAGTTATGCATATACTCTTAGAGTTGATAGGAATTATGAAGTTGGGGATACGGTATTTTAAAGTGAGACTCGAAAAGACCTCAACTAATTTTGGAAAATCGAGCAAAGTTGTCACCACAATAAAAAAGGACTAGTTATATATCACCTTTCATTGCTATCATCATTAGATCATATACATGATGTTTTCATGTATCTATGTTACGTCATTATAATTTTGACCCTTCTCATGTTATTTATTTGATTTATTCTCATATGTTGGATGAGGAGGCCCTGATTGTCAAACCAATATGTATTTTTGAACAGTGCAATCAATAACCTCAGTATCATTTGGTAGACAAAATAAAGTTCCAGTGGGATAGTTTTATTCCTAGTTCCATTTATTTGGAGGACACAACTAATATGCATTAGAATTTTCCATAATTATTTTGGAACTTCAGGGTCAAGTTTCCTAAAGATGGGGTGTATATAGTGCCCTATTTTATTTGACTATTTAAACAGATTTGATGTTATTATTTGAGGGAACTCTTTTACAGATGACTTGGTCCATTCAATTGTATTATGATGATAAAAAACAAACTTTTAATTACTTGATTGGTTTCAAATGATGATTTTGACTTGTGTTGTACCCCTGAAAACTACCCACTAAATTTATGAATTAGATAATTTCAGTGGGTATCCCCTATCAAAAGTTTGGCAAGGTAATATATCACTACTTACTTGATTTTCTATTGACACAGGAAGCTAGTATTTTTCTAATGCAGTATCAATCCTAACCTTGAAATCAACTATGAGAATCAAATGCCTTATGCTCTTTCACTTTTTTTTCAATTGATCCTTGTCTAAAAATACCATACTTATTAATGCATCAAGAACCCCAACCCGGTCGAGGTCTGATCACAGGATCGTTCAAATCTCCTTGAGCCGAAGTGGCTCTTCCGAATCCCTATCGGAACCCTCAACGAGTCGGTCCACAAGTCCTTCTGAAACCCCCCTTAAGCGAATAGGCACAAGGTACAAGCTTCGCCTCTACACGACCACAACTGGCCCTAGCTCAAGTGTCTTTCGCAATTTCCAATCTCGCGGGTTGAAGCGTTGAGCTCTTGTGCTCTTGTTCCTGCAAAATCCTGAAATGCGATAGTCAGTGAAAGTATGACTTCCCTTTCACACTTCTTGCACTCGCAACCTCGCGAGTTGGAGTGTAGAGCCTTGGTGCTCCTCCTTTGTGAAATATCGATATGCGATGGGGTAACTCTGGGTTGACCCCTCGATGCATGAGTACACGCCACTTGTTACCCTTGTGGTCCCCACCTGATAGATGTGCCATGCATTCACACAAGCTCTCAACTCTCGCCACTTCGCAACTCCTACAGTTGAAGCTAACTCCTCTCAATCCCTGAGCTCCCGAAGTGTCGAACTCCTGAAACTCCACGCCAATTCTTGTCACAACTCGCAACTTCAAGACCTTCGTTCCACTGCACTTGACTCCTTGTCATCAGGATCCCCAAAATGCCAAAATGATCAGATGGCTTGTGCAAAGAAAGATCAATGATCCACATTGATTTTGGGTCCTAGAGTGATGAATTCGCCTACCTCTAACCACCCTGCAACTTCTCTGGATCTTATGGTCCTCGTGGTTTCATGAATTCACCATGGAGAATTTCGACCGCTCGATTCCTCTTTGGCAGCTTCTGCGAATTGAACAAATGTTATTTCACTTCTGAACTTTACTTCTGCTGGAGTACTTTGACCCTCATCTCCCTTTGAAGTATTCAAAGGTTTTATCCTTTCTGAGATTTCTCTTACAAACTCGAGTCTCTAAAGGGACTCCTTCACGCACTCCTTGCGGCAATCATTCAAATACTCCTGGGTATTTGATCTTTTGACTCTGTGCACTCCCTGCAACAACAATCCTTCAACTCTCCCCTTAGCTAATGAGTTCTAAGGTTTCAACTAGCTTGTGCACACCTTGCATGGCTTCTGTGCTTCACCTGCACTCCTACTGGAATGAGAACAATGGTATCCCTCCATAGCTTTCAGAGATAAACTCTGAACCTTTGTCAACGCACTCCTTGTGAACGTTTCACTGCACTCCTTGCAGGAACTCTCACTCAAGAAGAGAAACAATTGAAACTCATTCTCTTTCTCTCTCAGACTTCATACATTCAACATGAAATCATACATACACACGGTATTAAAACAAACGCATAACCAGAGAGAATAAACAACTATTAGCATACCATTCAACATGTATGCACATAAAACATCATAACACCATGAGTCTGATTCAAAGCTCCATATATTAATTCAAAACTTATGTACATGGGTTCTTCTCTACAACTCTCTTCTTCTTCTCCTTATGCTAATGATAATGTTACAATGATACAAGAGTGAGGGTGTCTATATCCGTTTTCCCTCCTACTCTCCTAAATTGTCTAATCTATAATTTAAATCTACCTACTTTCATTCATTACGCATAAATGCCTTAATGTTTTACAGTTGAGAGTAATTGCTCAAGATCTGTTTACAACCTCCAAGATATAAATGCAAGTACGCCATATTTCTAACTATTACATTAATATCCACTCCCTTAAACTTTTGAAACATTTTAAAACGTGAAAAATGTGTGTTGCACTTTCTAGCTGTCCTCCACCTTCACGCTCACTTGACCTCTTACGATGCTCCTGCATCATACTCCCTCGCTTGAAAATTTTCATGAACTCCTGTTCATGAGATCTTGCACGGTCTGTCCATGCTTATGAATTTCTACTTCATCTTACCACCTTCCATCTTCAACTGGATGTCCCTTCCATTTTACCAAGTATTCAAAATACTCTTTTCTTCTGGTCTTCCTACTCACTCTCTTGTCAATTATTCTTTCCATCTGTGTATTTTCATCTACAGGCATTTGTTTGGTCCACTGAACCTCTATCTATTCATTCTCTGTTCCTATTTCTTGAGCTCTATAAGAGTACAAATCTGCAACATTGAATATAGGTGAAATTTCGACCCCATCGGGTAATTCAATCTCATATGCGTTTGCCCCAAATTTCTTCATGACCTTGCATGGTCCAATCTTCTTCATCTTTAGTTTGTTATATGTTCCCCTTGGGAACCTTTCCTTCCTTAGATGTGCAATAATCAGATCACCGACTTCAAATTGAAGTTCTCGCCTGTGTTGATCTGCTCTGTGCTTGTATTCTTGACTCAAAGTTTGCAACTGCTCCGTAATTCGACTGTGAATCTCCTTCATTGCTTCTAGAAAGTCTTCTACACTAGCACTCCTGAATTCATTTTGTTCCAAATTTCTCAATTCAGAAACTCCCCTTCGTTGCACTCCATATACAATTTGGAATGGACTCTACCTTGTGTTGCTGTTGATCGAATCATTATAAGAAAATTCTGCTTGTGGTAGAATGTGATCCCACTTACTGTGGTGTTCAGTCACTAGGCTTCTCAACAAATCTCCCAACCTTTTGTTCACAACTTCTGTTTGCCCATCCATCTGAGGATGATAAGTTGAGCTAAAAGAGAAACTTGTCCCCAACTTCCTCCATAAAGTCCTCCAGAAATGTCCCATGAACTTTGTATCTCGATCGAAAATGATACTCCTGGGCAAGCCGTGAAGTTTGACGACTTCTTTGAAAAATAGATTTGCAATGTGAGTTGCGTCACTGGTTTTCTGGCATGGTATGAAATCTTCCATCTTGGAAAATCTGTCTACTACCACAAAGATCAAATAACAACCTTTTTGTGCTCTTGGCAGTCCCAATATAAAATCCATGCTCACTGCGTCCCATCGCCTCTTAGGTATGGGTAATGGTTGATATAACCCTGTGTTTTGCCTTCTTCCTTTTGTGTGCTGACAAATCCTGCATCTGTCCACAAATTTCTTAAAATTTGTTCTCATCCCTGGCCAAAAATATGAGCCATTCAATTTTGAGAATGTCTTATCATGACCAAAATGTCTAGCCAATCCTCCACTGTTTTTTTCCTTCAGCAGATTCTCCCTCATGGAGCATTTTGGAATACATAGTTGATTGCTCCTGAATAAAAATCTATCTTGGATCATGTATTCAATCCATTGGGTTCTGTCCCTGAGAACTGAATTCTCAGACACTTCATATGCTTCTTTAAAATCTGGATCATCCCTGTACATCTCTTTGAGGTTATCAAAACCCAAAGTTTTGACTCTAAATTCCTGCATAAGCAAACATTTCCTACTCAAAGCATCAACAACTTTGTTAGCAGTTCCAGAAATATGCTTAATCATAAAAGTAAAATTCTACATGTATTCAACCCATTTAGCATGCTTTTGGTTCAACTTGTCCAGTTGAGTCACGAATTGTAAAGCATGATTGTCGTTGTACAAAACAAACTCTTTAGGAACCAAATAATGTCTCCATTTCTTTAGCGCTTTTATGACAACATAAAATTCTTCGTCATATGTTGAGGATTTAATCTTCGCTTCATTCAATTTCTCACTGAAGTATGCAACCAGTTTGTCGTCTTGACTCAATACCACTCCAATTGCAAATCCACTCGTGTCACATCTGGCTTGGAATGTCTTGCTAAAATATGGCAAAATCAGAATTGGTTGCTCTGTGATCTCCTTCTTCAGCAGATTGAAACTATTCTTTGCTTCCTCTGTCCAATTCAAATATTTATGTCTTTTCTTCACCGTATCCATCATCGGTGCGCTAATCCCACTAAAATTTCGGATGAATTTCCTATAGAAACTAGCTAAACCATGGAAGCTTCAAACTTCAAACACACTTTTCGGCGATGGCCAATTCTTAATCGGTTCTACCTTATCTGGATCCATTTTTACCTCATTCACAGAGATAAAAAAAACCCAAGTAAATGAGTTATGTCCTCATAAATGATGATTTCTTCACGTTTATCATCAGCTTCTCTTGCTATAATCTCCTCATCACTATAGCTAAATGCTTCAAGTGTTCTTCTTCTGTCTTGCTGAAAATCAATATATCGTCAAGATATACAATGACAAATTTCCCAATAAACTCCTTCAAGACTTCATTCATCAATCTCATGAAAATACTAGGCATATTTGTTAAGACAAATAACATAACAAGCCATTCATACAGCCCTTCATTCATCTTGAATGCTGTCTTCCATTCATCACCTTCTCTCATACGAATTTGATGATATCTGCTTTTCAAATCAATCTTTGAAAAGAATCTTGCTCCACTCAAGAAATCCATGAAGTCATCCATCCTTGGTAATGGAAATCTGTATCTGATGGTAATCTTATTGATCTCCCTTGAGTCTGTACACATTCTCCAGCCTCTATCTTTCTTTGGGCTGAGCACTGTTGGAACAACGCATGGACTCGAGCTCTCTCTAATCAATCCTTTGTCCATTAAGTTCTAGACTTGTCTCTTGACTTCTTCATTCTCCTGCGGCGTCAACCTATACGCGGCTTTGTTTGGTAAACTGGCCCGAGGTATACGATCAATGTGATGAATTATACTTCTGATCAGTGGCAACGAACAAGGTAGTTCGTCCACTACTATATCAGCTAACTCTTCCAGCAATTCCTGGATTTCCTCTAGTTAATCATCCACTTTTGTACTGGTTAAAAAAATTCTAGGCTTCCTGACCACAATAAGTTGTGTGTCTTCCTTCTTCTTAACCTCTTTAAGAAGTTCCTTCCCACTCATGAGAAGTACAGTGTTTCTCACTTTTGTTTTCACTTCTTTATCCTTAATCGACAACAACATGTGAGTTCTCCCATTCTTCTCCATGGTATATGTGTTCTTTCTCTCGTCATGAACTACATTTTTGTCATATTGACATGGTCTACCCAACAATAGATGGAAAACGTCCATGGGAATGTCATCACATAATATTTCATCCTTATATCCTCCTATTTTAAATTCAACTAAACATTGTTTAGTGACATTTACCTTGTTTAGTGACATTTACCTAATGTCCTTTTTGTAGCCACGAAACTCTATACGGGCTTGAATGTATGATAGTCTATTTTTCCAGCTTTTCTACCATCTCTGTAGAAATGAGATTGTCTGTGCTACCACTATCCACGATGACTTTGCATACCCTGTCTTTGGTCTTTCACATAGTCCGAAACAAACTGTTCCTTTGGGCTAGGTTCTCTACCTCCTTTTCTGGATTTAAGAGAACTTTCCTCATCATCAAGGATCTTCCACCCTCCGCATCTTCTGCCTCAACATTCAATCCTTGAGCTTTGGCAATGTGAGTCTCACCGCCTTCTTTCTTCCTATCTGGACACTCATAAGATTTATGTTCGTTTTTCCCACAGACAAAACAGTTCACTTCACCTCCTCGGCCTCTTCCTCTTCCTCTAGCTCGAGGAAAAGTATTTCTATCAGCATACTTCCCTCTCTGTGAGCTTCCTCCTTTCTCATGCTAATATTGAGGTTTCTTCCCCTCTTCTTGAGGTTTCTGAGTTTTGTCTTGGGCAATTGGTTTTCCTCTAGCTTGAATTCTGCCTCAACCTCTTTGACCTTGCTTTCGACTCAGCTTCTCTTCAGCTTTTAGAGCCATCTGATAAGCATCTTCTACATTTTGAATGATCATCATGCTCATCTCATCTTGTATGTCATATCTTAGGCCATTCATGTATCTAGAAAATTTTTCATCATCACTTTCCCGATGACCTTCTCTGATGTTTATCTTGTAGAACTCTTCAGTGTACTCCTTCATTGACATCAGCTTGTGTCTCAAATTCTGCATCCTCTGAAACAGAGTGATTTGATAATCCTTGGGTATGAATTTGGCTTTCATCTTTGCAACCATTCCATCCCAAATCTTGATTTTTTGCTTGCCTTTGCAACGTCTATCAGCTTGCAGTTCATCCCACCATAGTGTTGCATTCCCTTTAAGTCTAGTGACAACATTTTTTCCCTTCCTATCTTCCTCGACATCCTCATAGTCAAAGTATTTATCCATATCTCTAATCCAGTCCAGAAGCTCTTCAACATCCAGGTTTCCCTCATACATGAGAATCTCCATCTTTGCTCTGGCACCTATCCTAGTAACAACCCTGAATAGGTGTTCGTCTGCAGCATCCTTGATTACGACTTCTTCTTCGTGTCCAGCTTCATTTTCACTGTCAGCCTCACTGATATCCTTAGTGTCAATTGTACGCCTCTGTGTTGTCTCCATGGAATCAAGCCTGGCACATAGTTCGCGCATTTCCCTTTCCATTGCTGGATCAGGCATTGGTCTATCTCTTCTTCTCAGTGGCATGGCTATAAAATTTCTCCCTTCCTCTGCTATAGAAAGCAAAGAACTTTTCTATGCTCTGATAGCACTTGATGCGTCAAGACCCCAAACCTACAGGCTGAGGTCCACTCATAGGAGCATTCAAATCTCCTTGAGCCAAAGTGGCTCTTCCGAATCCCTATCGAAACCTTCAACGAGTCATTCCATAGGTCCTTCTGAAAGCCCCCCTTATGTGAATAGGCACAAGGTACGAGCTTCACCTCTACACGACCAGAACTGGCCCTGGCTCAAGCATCTTTCGTAATTCACAATCTCACGGATTGAAGCATTGAGCTCTCGTGCTCTTGTTCCTACGAAATCTCGAAATGCAATAGTCAGCGATAGTCTGACTTCCCTTTCACACTTCTCGCAACTCACAACCTCGCGAGTTGGAGTGTAGTGCCTTGGTGCTCCTCCTTTGCGAAATCCTGAGATGCGATGGGGTAACTCTGGGTTGACCCCTCGATGCGCGAGTATACGCCAATTGTCACCCTTGTGGTCCCCACCTGAAAGATGTGCCACACATTCACACGAGCTCTCGACTCTCATCACTTCGCAACTCCTGCAATTGAAACTGACTCCTCTCAAACCTCGAGTTCCTGAAGTGCCGAAATCCTGAAACTCCACACCAATTCCTGTCGCAACTCATGACTTTGGGACCTTCGTTCCACTGCGCTTGACTCCTTGTCGTTAGGATCTCTGAAATGCAAAAATGATCAGATGTCTTGTGCAAAGCACGATCAATGGTCCACGTTGATTTTGGGTCCTAGATTGATGAATTCCCCTGCCTCTAACCATCCCGCAACTTCTCTGGATCCTACGGTCCTCGTGGTTTCATGAATTCTCCACGGAGAATTCTGACTGCTTGATTCCTCCTTGACAGCTTCTGCGAAATGAACAAATGTTCTTTCACTTCTGAACTTTACTTCTACTAGAGGACTTTGACCCTCGTCTCCCTTTGAAGTATTCAAAGGTGTTATCCCTTCTGAGCTTTCTCTTGCAAACTCGAGTCTCTAAAGGGAATCCTGCACACACTCCTTACGGCAATCGTTCAAATACTCCTGGGTATTTGATCTTTCAACTATGTGCACTCCCTGCAACAGAAGTCATTCAACTCTCCCCTTAGCTAATTCCTTCTAAGGTTTCAACTAGCCTGCACACACCTTGCATAGCTTTTGTGATTCACCTGCACTCCTACTGGAAGGAGAACAATGATATCTCTCTTGAGCTTTCAGAGACAAATTCTAAACCTTTGTCAATACACTCCTTGCGAACATTTCATTGGAATCCTTGCAGGAATTCTCACTCAAGAAGAGAAACAATTGAAACTCATTCTCTTTCTCTCTCAGACTTCATACATTCAACATGAAACCATACATACACATGGTATTAAAACAAACACATAACCAAAGAGAATAAGCAATTATTATCATACCATTCATCATGTATACATAGAAAACATCATAATGTCATCATGAGTCTGATTCAAAGCTCCATATATTAATTCAAAGCTTTTGTACATGGGTTCTTCTCTACAGTTCTCTGCTACAGCTCTCTTCTTCTTCTCATTATGCTAATGATAATGTTACAATGATACAAGAGTGAGGGTGTATATACCTGTTTTCCCTCCTACTCTCCTAAACTGTCTAATCTATAATTTAAATCTACCTACTTTCATTCATTATGCATAAATGCCTTAATGTTTTACAGATGAGAGCAATCACTCAAGATTTGTTTACAACCTCCAAGATATAAATGCAAGTACGCCATCTTTCTAACTATTACATTAATATCTGCTCCCTTAAACTTTTGAAACATTTCAAAACATGAAAAATGCATGTTGCGCTTTCCAGCTATCCTCGACCTTCACGCTTGCTTGACTGCTTACGATGCTCCTACATCACTTTGAGTCATGTTGAACCTCAAGGTAAATCTTCTCTTATTTTTCCATGCCTGAAAGCTATTGGGCTATTACCCACCAAGAAATTGATTCTCAGAATATATAAATGAACAACTCTAATTTCTATTTCGATAGAACCTTTCTAATAATACTATCAGAAATTATTGTATCAGAATCATTACCATCGAAAAGATTTTCACTCTTGTAAGCTTGACTACAATGAAGCCCTTTCTGATAGAGCTTACCAGAACACATACATTTCTGCTAAGCCATGTAGCACTTTCCTTGTGCGTACGTATCAAGAGATTTCTAGTATTTAAGAGACGACCTCTGTGGTAAACCTTAATTACATAAGAATGAGTCCCTTAATAGACACACAAGTAATAAGGCAAGGAGTTATTGGTTGGAGAATCCAACTATATAAAGTATTAAATCTCCATGTGGGTAAATTTTTTTGTATCAGCATGATTCTCAATGAAGGAATATTCATCAATACCTTTCTCGTTGGAGTTCAAAAATAATATGAAATTCCCCTCTTCTATGTCTATCCATTCCAATAGCACTATCAAAAGGTTGTCAGTCAGAGTCACTTTTAAACTTAACTTTCCCTTCTGACGAATTCCATTTCCGACAACATGGTAATAAAAAAAAAAGATAAGGTAATCTTGGCACGATGTGTAACATCTATTCCTTGACACATTTTTCAATAAAAAAATTAATACTTCTCGATACCTTCTCATCAGAACAAATAATTAATGCATACTTTTCCCTCTCCAATGGAAACACATTTCGATAGCACCATTGAAAGGCCTATTTTGGGAGTCAAATATTTAGCATCAATTTCCTCTCTGATGAGAACCCTTTCGTTAGCACATAAAAGAAAAATATTTTTATGACTTGTAATGTCTTCTGTATGGAACACATCCCTATGCAGAAAAAACATATTCCTCGATACCTTTTCATTGGAATGAATATCAACCATTTATATTTCCATTTTTACAACAACTCACTCCAATAGTACTATCGGAAAAATTTTCCATGACTAATCTTTTGATTGCTATGCATGTGATACACATATCTGGTAATCTATACCTCTAAACACATTAATGGTGAAGTGATTTTACACCAAAAAATGATTTTTCCTCCACTCAACATTATTTATGAAGGGTTAGGGTAATTTACAGATACATAATACCTCATAAACTCTAAAAAACGCCTTACAAGCTTCTGAAAATTTGTGAAAACTGTTAGCCTCATAATCCTAAAGTTTTATAGTCTATGTATTTTCTAGTATAAATGTTTTTAGAAATTAATTTATTCTAGTTTGTTAGGATAAGGACACCTAGCTTCTATGTGAAGGACACCGATCATACTCATGTGATTATGTGATTGGTTGTTCTCCTAGTTTTTAGTTTAGAGTTAAGCTATATAAACTAGCTCCTTCTTCAAGTGTGAATGACCAGTGGATTATGAATTTTAGATTGTAATCACTTTTTCCTTATTAATAAAATTATGTGTCTGAGGACACTTTGTCAACATGGTACAAAAGCCATGGTGAAATGGTGTTGGAAGGATTGGTGATGGATTGAGGAAGCATGGAAGTCTCCACAACATCATCCAGGATCTCTTCAAATTCAAGGACAACAGTACTAAGGTATTTCTGTTAGTAATTCAATAAGGAAAAGGTTATTTGTAAATTGTTGCATATACGTAAACAATCTCGGAATATGGTTTTGTCATTTTTTTTAAAATCTAGCTCTAGCCATCATAGATCATAGATCTAATATCATATATCTAGATTTATAGATCTGGAATCAGAGATTTTCTTGAGACTTTGCAACATTCTTTAGATCGGCAACAACTTTCTCAGCTTGTTCAACAGTCTCATACTCCAGAAGTGCATGAAACTTGCTACTGACAAACATATCATTCATGTGGGATTTCATTGATACTTGGCCCGAATCGTATATTTGAGATTGGAAAACATGCACCAGTTTTACATTGTACTTGCCAACCGCACCAAAACGTTTCTCTAGATTTTGGATAGAGTAATCCTTTGGCAGATTTTCTGCAACAATAGTGCGTGACTGGACCTCCTCAATGTCAGTATCCCCTCACTGCTATAATCTTAAGAATATCTGCTACGAGCTTGCCCCACAAAGAACTCAAACTCCTGTCACTGTTTGTACAAAAAGTGCGATATTGGTATAAAAAGTCTGTTTCCCCAGAGTAGTTTTCTCATTCAAACTAAAACTTAGCATATTGGTATAGCGCCTCTATTTGAATAGGTCCAATATGGTACCTATCATTCAACATATATAGATTATACTGCTTATTAGAATGAATCTCCTGAACGAGAGATGGATTCTGTAGAAAGCTAATCAGTGCTGCAACCCCTTCTTTTCCAAGTCTCAGATCCATAGTATTGATTTCCTATTCATCAGACATCCATGGTTTAGTTGACACAAATAAAGCGTAACACCAGCAGTAGCATGACCTCTACCTCAACACGGATTTCGTCCAAGAGAGAGACACAGCCATTTGCCTATACGATTGATTGATCTATAATCAATGTTTAATCATCTCTAAGCAAGCAAGACAAGTGCCTCTTGTGCATGATTTTGGTGGGCAGTTTTGATATGGCTAGATTGCATGAATTTGCAACAAATTAAAGAGACGAGCTTTTCTTAGTAAATCTTCATACCTTTTATTCACAAGTTTCAAAAGATTACTTTTTTTTAAAAAGTGACATGCATAATAGCATCAAGCATAAATGAGATAGTATATGTGCAAGTGGTAAAGAGGCCTATGTGAAAAAATGAATAATTTTTATCTTAAAAAGGGGTTATTCATGTTATGAAGGCTTAAATTCAAGGGGGGAGCACCTTTTTTCTTTTCTTTTTGTATAAGACTATAAGTCTTGTAAAATGATCAAATTTCGAAAGTTCTGATTATAACATTTAAGTTAAGAGTTGAGAAGAGTTCAGTAAAATACTCTCTCAAACTCCTTTTCCAACAAGACTTTTAAAGGGTCAAGGCCAAGCCCTTAAAAGTTCTCCTTTTGCGTGGACTGTGCACTCTTTCTTTCTGGTGCCTTGTGTCTTTCTTTTTTAGTGTTTTTGATGACTATTCAGTGTGGTGGTGTGATCACTAACTTGCAATCCTTTAAATAAGGAAATCTATCATCATGTCAAAATTAATCAACCTATTCACTGAATCAGACAAGTTAGATGGACCCAAGAACTACAAAACTTGGAGTAGGCACATGCATAACACTTTGGTCTATAATGAATTATGGCATGATATATTTGATGGTGATACTGCTCCAACTAAGCCCACCCACGTTACTTCTTTAGACAAATGGAATTTGAAAGATGAAAAAGCACTTGCTTTGCTATGTTCTTCTGTAACTAAACAAATGTTTGTTCATATTGAGAATTCCAAAGATGCATGGTTTGCTTGGAATCTATGAAAGAAGTTGTTTGATACTCATGTTGCATCTCAAAGAGTTCATCTACAAATGAAATTACTTAAACAAATATTAGCAGACAATGGCGATGTACTAGAATACATTTCAAGGATTAAGAACATTCATCTGGAAATCATCAAAGGCTGTTTTTCTAAACTTGAAGATAGTTTTCTAGTCTCCATTGTAATAAATGGCTTGCCTCCATCTTATAAGCATTTTCTTGAGACTTTGCAAATAAATGATAAGTTATCTACTATAACTTTTGATTCACTTAGTGAATTTTTGGCTCAACATAGTAAAACCTTTGGAAAACAAAAACAATCAGGAGAAGATCTTCTTTACACTAAAGCTGAAATCTCTAAAGAAAGGGGAAAATCAAATCCTCAAAATTTTCAGAATCAATCTTCTAATCGAGGCTGTGGCAGAGGTCGTGGTCAAGGTAGAGGTCATAACAATTTTCATCAACAAAATTTTCAAAGTAATGTGCAGTGAGGAAGAGGCCGAAATTTCAGTCAAGTAAGATGTAAAAGATGCTTAAAGATGGGCCATTATGCATCCAATTGTCTTACCAGCAATGATCAATTGCCAAATTTCAAGCAGACATCAAATACAAACTCTCAACAATCAGCGCAATATGCAGAAGATAAAGATTATTAGGATGATGAATATGAATATGTTTTTTCATCAGTTCATCATGAACATTCATTTGAAAATGATTGGATATTGGACATAGGGGCTACTCAGCATATGACTTATCGCAGAGAATATTTTTGGAATTATAAATATGTTCAATTAAATCCCATTTATTTAGCTGATGATACAACTCATATACCTCAAGGATGAGGTTCAGTGAAATTTTTTCTCCCTGGAATTGGTGAAAAATGGATTTCAAATGTTTGGTATGTACCATCTTTTAAGAAACATTTGTTATCCTTAGTCATAGTCAGACAAGTTGGACATCAAATTGTCATGCAAGATGGTTTGGTAAAGATTATGTCAGTGAAGGATCACTTGAAAATAATAATGATTGGATATGAAGATGGGAAGTTACTAAGAATGAATGGGAAAGTCATCAAAAGAAAGGAAGAAGTTGCAACAACAACGAATTCTAAAATGTCTTCATTCAGATTATGGCAATTTCGATCTGGTCACTTAAACTTTGAAAGTTTCTTCAAACTTAAGTCCCAATATTTGGTGAAGAGTTTACCAACTTTCAAGAAAGAGAATTCCAAGTGTGAAGCTTGTATTTTAGGAAAGAAAAAGTGATAATCTTTTCCAACTAGCTCATGGCGAGCAACAAAGTATTTGGAGTTGATTCATAGTGATATATGTGGTCCAATGGAATCTTCTTTTGCTGGATGTAGATACTTTATATTTTTCATTGATGACCACACTAGAATGACATGGGTATACTTTGTAAAGGAAAAGTCCGAAGCTTTTGAAAAGTTTGTAAATTTTCAACACAGGGTTGAAAATGAAACTAGATAAAAGGTTGCTTCTTTGAGAACTGACAATGGAGGTGAATTCACTTCAACTAAATTCAATGATTATTGTCAAAACAATGGAATTAAGAGGCAACTGAAAAATTCCTATACTCTACAATAGAATGAAGTTACTGAAAGGATGAAAAAAACTCCCATGGGCATGGCAAGATCTATGATGCAGTTTAAAGGGTTCAGCAAAAAATATTGGGTTGAAGCAGTCCACACTACAGTTTATCTCAGAAATCAATCACCTACATCAACTTTAGATGGACAAACACCTTATGAAGCTTGGTACGGTTTTAAACCCAAGGTAAATCATCTTAGGGTTTTTGGCTCAACATGTTATGCTTTAGTTCCTAAGGAAAAGAGGACTAAATTAGAAAACTGGAGTATGAAGTGTACCTTCATTGCATACTCTGAGGAAAAGAAAGGGTATATATTTCTTTCATATGGAAAATTCATTGTCAGTAGAGATGTAATTTTTTATGAAACTGAATGTAACAATTTAGATGAGATTAACCATTTCCTTAGTCGTTTAGACAAGAAAAACACAAAGGGTAAAGGTAAATTTAACAAATCAAAGCAAGCATTTTGGTTTGAAAAAGACTTGGTTACTCTAGAAGACATCTCTTTATCAAAAAAAAATTCTGATTCATCTGTTAATGAAGCGACAAAAGATTCTCTTGATACAGAATCTTCAAAAGTATCTTCTCCAACCTCGGATATTTCAGATGAAAGAAGAGCCTCAGTTTTTGAAAATCCTCTTTTCAACAATAATGGTGATTTAGATCCCCAATCCCCTCAATATAAGAATCCAAAGTGGTCGGAACAACTTATCAAAGATGTTCATTCAAATGAAATGAACAAAACAGGAACTACGGGATCTTCAAGAGTAGACGCTAATTTTTTTGATGCTTCCATTGAACCTACTTCTTTTGCTAAAGCCAATGAACATAAAGAATGGAAGGAAGCAATGATTAATGAATATGATTCGGTACTTTCAAATGGGACTTGGAACTTGGTTGATTTTCCACAAGATGTTAAGCCCATCGGTTGTAAATGGGTTTATAGAGTAAAGTATACGCCCAATGGTAAAATTTACAAGTAGAAATCAAGACTTGTTGCAAAAGTCTTTGCTCAACAAGAAGGAACTGATTATGAAGAAACTTTTGCACCCACAGCTAAAAGGAACACTAGCATATTGGTTATCAATTTGGCTGCACATAATGGTTGGAAATTACATCAAATGGATGTAAAAAGTTCCTTCCTGAATGGTGATCTAAAGGAAGATATTTTCATGACTCAACCACAATGTTTTGAAGAAAAAGGACAAGAACATAAAGTTTGCAAACTTGTGAAGGCTTTATATGTTTTGAAACAAGTTCCTCGAGCTTCGTATGGAAAAATGGATGAGTACCTACGAAATGTGGGTTTTCAATGAAATGATTCAGATGATACATTGTATTTTTGAATACAAGATAAGAATATGGTGATGCTTGTACTCTATGTTGATGACTTAATCATAATAGGAAATAATGAAGCTCACATCAAACAAGTTAAGGAAGAACTTAAAGCAGGGTTCAAAATGATTGACTTAGGGGCACTTCATTATTATCTTGGAGTTGAAGTTTCTCAACATCCTAACCATATACTCCTTAGTCAAACTAAGTATGCCACTGAATTGTTAAATAAATTTGGCATGGAAGACTGTAAACCTTCTCTTACTCCCATGGAGCATAAATTGAAACTTTCAAAATTTGAAGGGGGGCAATTGGTAAACAGTACAAAGTACAACAAATTGGTTGGAAGTCTCATTTATTTGACAAATACTCGACCAGATTTTTCATATTCAGTCAGTATACTTTCAAGGTTTATGCAGGAACCAAGGGAAAGTCACTGGAATTCAGCAAAAAGGGTACTAAGATACATTCAAGGTACAAAAGACTTTGGTCTTCTCTACAAAAGGAACAAAAATTTTACACTTGTTGGATATTCAGATGTTGATTTTGCAGGTGACATTGATGATAGAACATCCACTTTAGGTTATTTAATGAATATGGGTTCAACAACAGTATCTTGGAATTGTAAAAAGAAAACAACAATTGTCAATTCTTCAGCAAAGGCAGAGTACATATCATCTTGGGAAGCGGCATGTGAGATTGTATGGATACGCAGAATTTTATAGGATCTTGGTGAAACTTAGAAATCACCAACTACCTTATTGATCGATAGTCAATCAGTAATAAAAATGTCCAAGAATCGAATATTTCATTCAAAGACTAAACATGTCGACACCTAGTACCACTTCATCATATCGCTCATCATCAAAGACATCATCAAGCCTTAGTTTTGTCCGTCTGAAGATCAAACTTCAGATATTTTTACCAAACCTCTTGGTAGAATAAAGTTTACTAAGTTCATAGATGAACTTGGCCTTTGTAAAAATGAACTTCTGGATTAAAGGGGGGATTGTTAGCCTCATAATCCTAAAGTTCTATAGTCTAAGTATTTTCTAGTATAAATGTTTTTAGAAACTAACTTACTCTAGTTTGTTAGGATAAGGACACCTAGCTTATATGTAAAGGACACCTATCATACTCATGTGATTATGTGATTGGTTGTTCTCCTAGTTTTTAGTTTAGAGTTAAGCTATATAAACTAGCTCCTTCAAGTGTGAATGAGGAGTAGATTATGAATTTCAGATTGTAATCACTTTTTCCTTATTAATAAAATTGTGTGTCTGAGGACACTTTGTCAACAAAAACTCTACTATGCAAACTGTGAATGCAAGTTAGCTTCAAGCCTCGACACAACTTCAAAAACAACATGTTTGTGATTATCATAATTTTTATTTTCTATAATGTTTTGTTTTTTTAGTAAGATTATGTTATTTATTTTCATTATAGTACATTACATTAATACCATGTCGTGACCTCAGTCAAAAAATAGGAGAAACACCATAGAAAATGTTCCTATGCCTACACCTGCACTTGTTATAAATCTAGGTGACATTCTGGTCACAAATACTAGTTATCAAAATGGGGTAGATCATTGTCCGAGTTATGATGAAATCTATAATATCTTCAACACCAGATATTTCCCACCGGAGGACATTGATTTACAAATTTATCAAAATATCTAGAAATTTTTTATTCACTTGTTGGGTGCTTGTTCAATCTTGTTTCCTTATAAGGCAACAACATAATTATGTCTTAAACAGCTTGACCAAAGTATTATTACAATTGTGAGAAATTCAATACTCTAGATAACATCCATGAGGCTCAGAGACAGAAGCCTTAGATACCACCTTACAAATCCTTTGGTTTCCATAAATGAACCATTTCCAATGAACTTCAACAAGGAAAACAAGGATTTTTCTAAGTCAATGGAGGATTGGTGGTACGATGAAGACGTAAAATTAAACCAAGGATAGAGGTTAATCCCTACATGGGAATTCAAAAATCCCTACATAATGTGAAATACCATGATATGCAGGCTTTATGGAGAGGAGAAGAGCACTCATTTTCAAATGGAATGGTCGCCAATGGCCTACACTATGGAAAACAAAGGAAAAGCTTTCAATTGATTTGACATACTAACCTTCAATATCTACCAGAACCTTAAGAATGTCCAAGGTATGAAAATCCATGTTTTTGCATGTCTGCATACCTCATTGATGTTGCATGATTTTATATACAATTCCATGCATTTGGATGGAGTTGGGACCAATATCTTCCACTTGTGCATGTTTAATGTTTGGAGCTATGGGATATAAACTATAATAAATACATTTATGATATATGTGATTGTTTCCTTTCCCCATTTCATACCATAATTTTTTGATATCCAACATATGGAATATCGAGGGAGTCCATGGGCGATTTGAAATATAGAGTAGAATAGTATTTAGGAAAGAACTACACATACATAAGTGTTTATGGTAAGTCATAGGCCCCACACCTCCTTCCTAAATATGTCCCCGATAAGATGTTAAGTCAATAAATTGCATACCAAACCATTGGAATGAGAATAATCTCTGTCCTTTCAAGTAGTAGTAGAAATATTTGGCCCACATTCCTTGTTAATATATGGAATAAAACATTTTTAAATGGTCCTCATGCTAGAAAATAAGTCAAATATTTGCAAGAGATATGTGTTTTCTTAGGAAAACCCAAAGGCCATGACTTAGAAAACCTAGCACTCAATCATGTCAAATATGTTGGAATCACTCACCCTGTGATCCATGTAGTAAAATTTGTAGAGGAGTTTTTAAAGGGAGTCTTTTTGTTTGAAGAAGTATTACAAAGGATAATGTTGATTCATGGGAATGACACCCTTGCTTCCATCATTTGGTTACTTATCTAATACCTTTTCTTTCTTATTCACACCTTTCCCATAGCTACCATGGTCCAAGGGTTACCTTTTTTACACTGGTATGTTAAGTCCATTCTATGTCTTAATTCTTTATTCCTACATTTAGGGAAGGATGATGTCTGTGTTGGGTAACTACTGATTAATTGCTAAAGAATCTTACATAATAATCGACTACTACTCCAAGGTGATATTACTCTAAGGCGTTGTTACTCTTAGGTGTTATTACTCCAAGGTGCTACTACCTTGAGTTGATGCTACTCCAAGGTGTTTCTACTTCAAGGTGTTTCTACACTGATATCTGATGCGCAAACACCACTAGTTTAGAATGTTATTATTGCCATATGATCACCACACAATGATGACTATACCATTGATCCATGGGCCCTAATGAAAAACATTGATTCACCCTGATGACATGGCTTATCATAATTCATTACTATTTCATGTTATAAAAATGGTTCATCCTCCCAAATAAATAGGACAGTTTAGCCGGTTGTGTCCATAGAAGTCATTATGCAAGTTGTAATTAGTTACAGGAAATATTTCATATCCTCTTGTGTTTTCCTAATTAAGATGACATCGAACATCTTGAGAATAAAAAGATTCTCAAGGTTGTTCATAATTGTAATTTTTCCAAGATTAGAGAAGGAGAAAAAGTTTAAAAGGGTAGACCACTTTTTCTCCTAGGTTAGGTTGGTTTTTGGAAAAAATATAATATTCGGATGACTAATGAGTAACAACAATTGTATATTCACCTTTTGATTGAATAATAAAGATCTGGCAAGTTTGTGGTATCAATTTATGAGTGGTTAAAGTTGCAGTTTCTGTAGTTTTTCCGCCCCTGCTAAGGAGGAAGGGCCCTCCTCTTTATCAAGGTTCTTTCTCTTGTATCATTAATAGATTAGCATAAAGTAGATTGTCTTGTCATTAATTTTCTTTAGTTAAATATTGGTGCAAATGATTGATGTGATTGAATTGTTTTAAGAATAGTTGTTACACTTTGATTTATTACTGGTGTGTTCTCAATAAAATTCAATACAAGTGTGTTTTTGATTCATTGTAGCAAGTGTTTTATTCTAATTTTGCATGAGTGTCTTTTAATTAATTTCAACAAGTGCTTATTCCAATTCTGCATGCATGGGTTTCCACTTAATTTCAGTAATTGTTTCAATTCTAGTTTTGTGGGAGTGTGTTATGATTAATTGCATCAATGATAGATTCCATCAAAGTGAGTGTGTGTGATCCATGATCTTTTCATCAAAGTGACTTATAAAGAATTGTATTCAATGATCATAAATTAAAGTGCACCATAAAGAAGGAAAAGCTCAATAATTAAGAGACATAAGCATAAAATATGAACAAAAAACTTGATAATGGAGTTCATACCTGGTGGAATACGTCTCCGGGTATCACTCTCAAATGGGTAGGCCTTTTTATTAACTCAACAAAAGAATTTGGAAAAATAAATAAGTACACCTCATTGCGGAATTAAGATGCAGAAGCTTTGATTGGATCAGAAAACATAAATCACCATTGAATTTATGGCGTCGAATTACCCAAAACTGACTGTCTCCACACCTCAATCTGACTTTGGCACCCCCAGGCCCCTTGAGAAATCACGTCTCAGTTTCTGTGCCTTCTCCCTACAATTATTTATCTGTATTGCATCTCAAAATCCATGCCCAGTTGTATCGTTGAGTTCCTTCCTTCCCGTGCGTGGGAAGATTCAAATTTTAAGGAAAAAGTGGGTTGGAATAACCAACAGAGTATGTTGGCCAAACAGTGGTGGATGCTATTGTTTAGGCATTGGATAGGGGGAGGTCTCGAGGTCGATTTCGTGGGCGTCCCCTTTTGGGTTATTGTTATAAATACATATATGTGTGTGTGTGTGTGTGGATTGGAACTTCACCAAGTTTGGAGCATTGTTTAGATATGTTGGACCTTGTATTTTGGCCTCCATATGTTGTGGGCCCATTTTTTTTTTTTTTTGAAAAATCGGTTTCGGGCCCTGATTGGGAATTTTCCCACTGCCACGTGGCAGCCCATGAATGGGCCACATGGAAACCAAACATTGGCCCATGCCAACCACTTTCACAGTCACCTACCACATCACCTTCCACATCAGCCTACCATACGAGCCTTCCACATCCTGTATGGTCTGCCACATAGTTGTATGAACTGCCATGTGGTGCTTTGTCATTGGTCCACAGATTGACCCGAAAATGCTGAAAATGAGTGACATGTGGCAGCCTTTGGTGCTTCCACATCACCATGTTGATGTCATGCTGATGTCAACATGACATGTGTGCCATGTACACTATACAAATGATGACATCACTCGCCCTGATGTCGACGGCACTAGTATGGATGTTGACTCATCCATGCTGACTGGGCTATGTTGACCAAAACTTTGACCACGAATATCTTTTGATCTGTAACTCTGTTTAACGATTTGCTTACATCGTTGGAAATATTACAATGCACTCTTTGCGACGATGCCAATTTCACTAAGTTTTGAGGACTTTGAATGTTTTGCCTTGCTCTATCTGTTGAGGCCATTATGAGCTTCCTGAGTTGTTTCTACGAATTCTAAGTTGTCCTTATTCTTCTATGGATCCTTTTTGAATCACTCCTTCCCACTGAGAGATTTTAGGACCACCAAAATATTTCATCAATCAACAGATAAGTGGGGGAAGATTTCCCTCACCTTGTCCTTCTCAATCCACTTTTCCTTGCTTGGATGTGTGCCCTTTAATCCTAGTCAAAGATAATCAATATCACCCATGTGTGAATTCCTCGTCCTTCTTTCCAGGATGATATCTTCCTTTAACTCATCCAAGTACTAAGAATAAAACTCATCAACTGAAGGCATTGAAACTTCCTAACCCTGATCCATCATCATGGGAGGCTAAAAGTTTTTCAATTTCTCTACATTTACAACTAAATATATCTATATATAAGGTGGAATATCTAGACGAAAATTATTGGTACCACTTTTCTACAAAATAGTGAAGGGTCCATATAGGATGGGCTTGAGTTTATTACTTGCACCCTTCAACATTTCCTTGCTAATGTGAATCCATACCTCACCTCCAACCTAGAACCGATGATCAGCCCTATGTTTGTGATACCAAGATTTATATTGTGCTTGATTTTTCTCCAACTGTTCCTTGATTGCTTAGTGTACCTGTTGCATCCTATGGATGAACTTGCAGGCTCTATCTTAATTTATTTCTTCATTTGAATCGACATCTCTCCCATACATCAATTCCAAAGGAACCTTAGGTAAATACCTAAAACATGTCTCAAAAGGAGAACACTGAGTGGAGGAATGTAAGGCTCGGTTGTAAGCATGTCGTACATAGGGTATCTGTTCATCCCATAACTTGGGATGCTTGCTGTAGTAGCCTCGAAGAAAAAGTACAATTTTTTGGTTAACAACCTTTTTTTGTCTGTCAATCTAAGGATGGAAAGAAGTTCTCCTCTTCAACCTAGTTTCCATCATTCTCCACAAACTTGTCCAAAAATCCCCAATGAATCGATTATCTCGATTTGAGATAATGGATGTGGGTAACCGAAAGTGAACCCAAACATACTGAAAGAAGAGATTAGCAGTCTTCTTAGCAATGATCTTCTTTTTACATGCCATTAAGATACACATCTTTCTGAACCTATCCAGTACAACATAAAAATAGTCATGACCCCTTTTCGACATTGGTAAACCCCCTACAAAATCCATGGAGATAATTTACCATGAATGAGATGGAACATGAAGTGGTGAGTATATCCCTAGTTTTCTATTAGTGGGCTTACACGTAGAACACATCACACACCACTTTACATATTTAGTTACGATTTCTTTCATCTGAGGCCAGTAACAAAACCTCTGCAGATGAACCATAGTTTTTCCTACCCCAAAATGCCCAGACACAAGAGAAGTGTGAGATTATCATATTACATGGACTCGTTCACTTGTAGGAATACATATCTTTCCAAGATGGTAGAGTAGTTTTCCCTACATACAATATTTCTCTACATGTGCACCATGGGTTAGCTTCTCATATACTTCTTTAAAATCTTCATCAATGGCATATTGTTCGACATAGCTATCATGATATAAAGAAGCATTATAAAAATAATAGAAGTAGCAATAGGAGGTCTAGAAAGCATATCAACTACCTTGTTAGTCATACCCTTTTTGTACTTGATTACCAAATGCAATTTTTGTAAAAAACCCATCCATATTTAATGTCGATATTGTTGTAGTTTGGTTTATTCTTGGAGATACTATAAGGGTTGATAATCTGTATGTATGATTGTTTCCTTCCCTAACAAATAGTTCTTCAATTTATTTACTCTTTGAACTAATGCATACAAATATTTATCATATGTAAGATAGTTAACAACAACTTGGTTAAAATTTTTAGAGTGGTAACAGATAGGCTTACGATATTTCATCAATACTGCACCCATGGTGTATCTGTTGGAATTTGTCTCGATCTCGAAGGGTTGTTGATGATTCAGTAGTGTTAATATTGGTGCTGTAATGATCTTTTCTTTCAAAGTGTCGAAAGTGTTTTGTTGCTTTTCTCCCCACTGAAAAGTGTTCTTGACACTGGTTAAGGAATGCAAAGGAGCTGCTATAAAGGAGAAGTTTGAAATGAATCTCCTCCAATACTGGATTGCACCTAAGAAGCTATGTATCTCGATTACACTTTTGGGTTCAAACCAATTTACAATTACATCAATCTTGGAAGGATCAATTTTCAATTGTCCTCCTCCTACAATATGACCAAAGTACACAAGTGTAGTATTACCAAATTCACATTTTTACAATTTTACATACAACGTTTCCCTTTGCAATGTATCCAATACTTGCTTTACATTCCTTACATGTTCATCACAAGTCCCACTAAATATAAGAATGTAGTCTAAATATACAATCACAAAATCATTTAGAAATGGCATGAATACATCATTCATCACACACATGAAGGTTCTCAAAGCATTACAAATCCCAAATGACATAACTAACCACTCGAACAATCCATGTTTGGTCTTAAAGACAGTCTTCCATGCATCCTGTTCTGCAACCCTGATTTGATGGTATCCACTGCGCAAATCCAACTTAGTGAAATAAACAACATTCTTTAACTGATCAATTAAATCATATATACGAGGAAGAGGGTATCGATTTTTCTCCATGATTTTATTTAAGGCCCAGTAATCGACACATATTCGCCATGTTCCATCCTTCTTTGGCACCATCACGATCGGAGAACCACAAGGAGATGATATGGGCCTGATGACCCCTTGATCCAATAAGCCTTGTACCTTCTTCTTGATCTTTGTAATCACATTCTATACATTCCCACATTAGGAAGAGGAGAATCTTGCTGAAGATGTATTTCATGTTGGATTTCCCTCTTAGGAGGTAATCCATCTAGTTCCTGGAAAATATCATCATACTAAGAAACAATATCAATTAGTTCTTTCATATGAGAAGGATCACATCCTTGGAAAGCGTCATATGTTCTAATATATTTCTCTCTTACGACCATGAGTACATATCTCTTATTAGTGTTTATGAGTCTCTTCTTTTGTCCTACACTAACAAGTGTTGTTTTTACCCTCATGATGTGGGATCTAACAATATATTCCACTCCCCCCTTAGAAAGGTGATATTTTCTCTCACGACGAAAGAACATTGTTTTTCTATCATAAATATAAGGACTTACCAACACTATGCCACATATCTCAAGTGATACAACATCCAAATCCCCTTCATCAATAAACTTTGAAGCTATAGCAAATCTAACCCTACATTTCTTGGTGACATTAAGTTTTTGTTTATCACATACCCAACTAAGAGGATAAGGCTTTGGATGTGGTTTGGTTTCAAGACCCATGTTTTTGACAAGTGCTTCAGATATCAAGTTTACTTGGGAACCCAGATCAAATAATGTATCTATATTAGTTTGTTTAGATACAACTCTTATATGAAATAATTCATTCCTCTTTCTTTCATCATCATGAGATTCATTATTGGAATTTGAACTAGCATGAAGGGAATCTTTACCTTGTACTCCAACTGCTGTGACCTTTCCTTTGTCTTTTGGATCGGAACCAAGATCTTGTTGCACTGTAGCAAGGATCTTTGTCTTCCCATTTCTGCTCAACTTCTTTGGTCTCTTCTATGGACGTAGTTTCCATTAATGTTCATCATCATGATCACTTTTCTTGCAATGAGTGCAAGATGTTTTTCCTCCTTCTCTCTTTACAATGGTGGTCTTCTTGTCCTTCCTTTTAAACTTTTTAAACAACTTATGTGGTAAATTGGAAGGCTTCTTTGTGGGATCTTCTTGAACATACTTTCCCCTGTTCTCAAGGTGAGTGGCTTGCACACAAACTTTGTCAAGACAGGTGGGGTTAAACAATAGAAAATTGTGATGAATATAACTATGAAGTGAGCCAATACACTTCATTAAAGTTTCATAATAATCCAAAGGAATGATTAATGCAAGAGATTTCTTCCTAAAAAATTTCATGAAACTTTGTACAGTTTGACCTTTACTTTGTCTTAAAGTTTTCCATTCCATCATTGCTTTACGTAAATAACCCAATGGATAAAATTGCTTATTTATTGTTGATTCAAATTACGACCATGAGGAAATATGATTACCACACTTATGTCTTGAAGTTTTCTCTCCCACCGTACGAGAGCGGTGCCTTCCAACCGAAGAGAAGTCAGTTGCACTTTAACTTCCTCTTCATCAATCTGTTGAACACGACAATATACTTCAACCCGTCGCATCCAATTATATAGCTTTTTAGGATTATCATCTCCATTAAACATAGGTAAATCAAATTTTACATCAATATTTAATAATGGTTTCTTAAAATAATCTTTATGGCTAGAATGATGAGAATGCTCAAAGGAATAAGAGATAGAACTTGATGGTGAAGATGGAGGCTCAGGAGGGTCTCCTCAAGCCCCTTGATTTACTGAAGCATTATCATCAAATTGTTCTTCCTTTTTCTTCCCTTTCTTCTTCATCGTCTTCTTGTAGTCTCCATACATTTGCTTGATCATTTATAACATGAGATAAAATGCCATATGGAAGTTTTTCTCCTATTCATCACACTTGTCCTCTTCTACCATTTTCTTCCTTCGGGATGCACGACCAACTTTAGGATTCAAAGTATTAAGAGTTCCTTCACCCTGCTTATCCTTGAACCTAGTAAGCATTCACACTCAACAATTCAAGTCAACGATCACTATTATGATACCAACATGATCTAATATCTTTTCATCGAAGGGATGTTTAAGGAATTGTATTAAATGAGCATAAATTAAAGTGCACCATAAAGAAGTAAAATCTCAATAATGAAGACAATGAAGAGACATAAGAATCAAATATGAAAAAAAAACTTGATAATGAAGTTCATCCCTGGTGGACTACATCTCCGAGTCCTGCTCTCAAATGGGTAGGCCTTTTTATTAACTCAACAAAATAATTTGGAAAAATACATAAGTATACCTCATTCTGGAATTAAGCTGCAGAAGCTTTGCTCAGATTAGAAAACAAACAAAACCATTGAATTTGTGGCATTTAATTACCCAAAAATGATTGTCTCCATGCCTCAATCCGACTCTGGCACTCCCAGGCCCCTCGATAAATATCGTATCGGTTTTCGTGACTACTCCCTACAATTAATTCTTTGTACTGTGTCTTAAAATCCATGCCCAGTTGTATCATCGAGCGTCCTCCTTCCCGTCCATGGGGAGACTCATATTTCAAGCGAAAAATGGGGTAGACTAACCACCAGATTCCATTGTCCCAATGATGGTAGATGTTATTGTTAAGGTGCTGGATAGGGGGAGGTCTCGGGGTTGAGCCTGTGGGCCTCCCCTTTTGGGTTATTGTTATAACAATGTATATATATGTGTATTGGAACTTCTCCAAGTTTGGAGCATTGTTTAGATATTTTGAAGCTTGTAGTTTGGCCACCATATTTGGCAGGGCTCGGCCAGATTTGGAGGGCCCATTTTTTCTTATTTTTGAAAATCCTGTTTCGGGCCCTCATTCGGCATTTTCCCACTGCCACGTGGTAGCCCATGACTGGGCCACATGGTATCCAACCATTGGCCCACACCAACCACTTTCACATTCACCTTCCACGTCATCCTTCCACACAAGCCTTCCACATCCCGTACGGTCTGCCACGTGGTTGTACAAACTCCCACGTGGTGCTTTTTCATTGGTCCATGGATTGACTCGAAAATTCCGAAAATGAGTGACACGTGGCAGCCTCTGGTGCATCCATGTCACCATATTGATGCAATGCTAACGTCAACATGACAAGTGTCTCCTTTTGCGTGTTCCACATACACTGTACAGACCTGACATCATCCATACTGATGTTGACGTCAACAGTATGGATGTTGACTCATCCCTGTTGGTTGGGCTAGGTTGACCAAAACTTTGACTGTGGATAGATTTGTATCTATAACTCCATTTGACAAGCCATTTACATCATTGGAAATCTTGTGACGCGCTCTTCGTGACGATGCTAATTTCATTGAGTTTTGAGGAATTTGAATTTTTTCCCTTTCTCTGTCTGCTGAGGCCATCCTAAGCTTCCTAAGTTGCTTCTATAAATTTTGAGTTGTACTTAGTCTTCTTTGAATCCTTTTTGGATCAATGTGCTTCCTCTATTAATTATATAAGAAGATTGTTGATTTCAGAAAGAATGTATCTCTAGTTAATTGCAAGAGGATTGCTCAGTTACAACAAAGGATCAGATTTATCGACATATGTGTTCTTTATTTCCCAACAACATGCTTTGTGATTTTTATTAGAATTCCATTTTATTTTAGAAGTAAGGATTGGATAATTAGCAAGTATGGAATATCTTAATCATTCGTTCAGTTTCAGTATAAGGTGGATTGATTCTTATGGATTTTTTTTTAGCATCTTTCTTGATTGAAGTTTTAGTTGATATAAGGATCTGGTTTGTTCACAGTGATTGTGTTGAAAGTGTGTGAGTTAGGACTAGTATAATTTCATTCATCAGAAAGTGTTAGGAGAAATCTTTGTCCGCATATACATTGAACAATGACCTTGCAATAAAAGACTTAACCTAGGTTGACAATTGAATGAACTGGATGATTTAATTAGAAAATTAAACACACCAACATTTTTGGTGCCATTTCCGGGGAGGCTATTAAGGGTGCAAGAATAATACCTGGCACTATCTTGATGAATTGCAGGATATGTGATGCATGAATAAAACAAGAGAAGAATGTCTGGCCCTAAAAAACACAAGAAGAGGAAGGGGCCCTGGTGGAAAAATAAATCCAGATCAAGGATGGGTGACATATATTCAAGATTTAATAAACAAAGTGGAATCATCGGCTTCGAGGGGAGGACATCATAAACCTAAACCACGAAGAAGGGTGGATTCTCAATCCTTTTTTGGGGGAGAGTAGAAGATTAATACTTGATATATATAAAATATATATTATTATTTAATAAATTTAGTATTCAATACCTTTTTCAATGTACAACAATGGCCCAAAGGTGTTGGATCCAATGGTGGAAAGCGAGGAGTTTTTCACCATTGGGCAAGGTTCAATTGTCGTGATGGATTTACCTGGAGCCATGGGGACACCTTGAGGTAGTGGTCGAACATGTGGTTGCACCCAAAGATACCATATTGAATGGTATCGTGACCCGTGCACACATAAGTGGATCAAAGCCCACCCCCATGTCCTTCAAATTTTAGAGTCCTTGAGGTGTAGGACAGTTGGTGATAGAGTGTGTTGTTAAGCCACTGCTTGTTGTTAAAGTCACCGGTTCAAAACCTGTAGGGACAACAAATCCAACCATGTTAAGGGTTGGTGTGGCTCAGGCCAGGTGTGATCCCTGAGTGATTTTGACAGCTTAGATGCCCCTGAGTTGTGGTTTATCTAGCCATAGGTTAATCACATAGCCCAATAGGTCCCACACAAATTAACAAACAAAAAAAAAATGTACAACAATGGGTATAAATACACATACATGAGTAGAGTCATGTCTTTTAGAAAAAAAGACATGACTTTACAATAAAAGTATAATTATTTATCTTAATGATTTAATTAGTAATTAGTGACATTGTAATATATATACGATATATTATAATTCATCCCTCCTTCAAATGATTCATCCTCGAAGCATTGTTATCAAGTCATGGCTATTTTGATGGTTACATTTTTTGAATTTTGGATTCTTCATTAGAATCTTTTGAATATTCATCGCCCTCCTTTTCACACATATAGAATTGTTTTCTCTTGTATTCTTTATTTTTCTTGCACTTGAGTTTTGATTCTATCATTTCATAGATGGTAAAAGGATCCAAAGCCATTGTGTTACATTTTTTCCTCTGGTGAACATCCCACAGAGTGAATTCCTCTATCGAGTCATAGAGGATTCTTGGAATCCATGCTATATTTGTATAACACCCACCATTGTCAAAATAACAACCACTCACCATAGATTGTTCCTCCAAAATAGGAAAAGGAGGGATTTTATTCCACTGAATGTTTCCTTCTCTTAAATCATACATGATCACATCATACATTTTTTGGTCATTCTCATCGATTAGAGTGAAGGAATATACGTGCTCATCTTTTTCATCACGCAAGGAATTTACATCACTTCTTAACTCTTCAGGAATAGCAGGTACCGGGAAATTTCTTTTTTCATTGTAAATCCATAGAGAGTGGTTGTTAGCATATCTTGAGTTCGAGGTGTGGGATAAAATTAGGGAGTTGGAAAGAAAATGTGGGTGATGGAGACATGAATAATATAGGATAGTTGTTGTTGACGTCTTATTTTCCTCCTTTCTCACTGCTTCTAAGTCATTAATAAATTCCTCAGTTTTTTGTTTGAGGCTCTTCTTCTCATATTCGATGAGATTTTTAACCTTTAGATCTATATTCTCATCCTTTTTATTCAAAGATGATGTTTTCACATGTCCATCTTCTAGAACACCATCACTATTTTTACCACTTTCATCATCGTCGTATATTTTTTCCTTTGGAAATTTAGATGACGGAGAACACAAGATTTGGTTTTGGTCACCTCCTTCAATGATGCCAAGACTGCCTGCTCTAATTGTTCTTCTATTATTTATTTAAAATAATTCTTCATTTCTTTGGGAGTCTTGCTCATATTTTCCATAATTTTCATGTTTTTAAGAATGACATTTTCCATCTTTGAAGGCATGTGCTTTTAGATTTTTCCAATATTTTCTTTCTAATACCACTTGGAAGCTTAATACTTGATATATATAAAATATCTATTATTACTTACTACCTTGTTCAATGTAAAACAATGTGTATAAATACATGTACATGAGTTGAGTCATGTCTTTTAGAAAAGAAAACATGACTTACAATAAAAGTATAATTATTTACATTAATGATTTAATTAGTAATTAATGACATTCTAATATACATACAGTATATTACAGAGTGTCATGAACGACAACAACAGAGGCCGAATATCAAAAACTGACAGAAGGTATGGAATATTCAGACAACAAAAATCAGGAACATTCACATTCTAGGATGAAACTTAATCAACCTAATAGCAGGTCAAAAACTAATCATCCCATTCTTAACTCCACTGATAACCCTATTTTGGATCAGGGGATTTTTTTTGGGCACCTTGAATAATCATCGGAGAATATCCCAAAAATATTAAATACCCCTGGACCTAATTGGCATAAGCTTCATACTTTGTGTCAAAGACACATGCCAAATGCAAATGGAAATGACTCAATTTTGTCCTTCTATTTCTCTATTGGGAACATCCCAAGACTGGAACCAAAAAATAATATACGTTTGTCTACACTTCCAAACTTTCAAGGTTAGAATAAGTGAAGACCCAAACACCTTCCTATTCGAATTCAACATTTTTTGTCAGAGCTATGATTATAGTATGGATGCTCAAAAACAAAAAATATTTCCATCTACCCTAAAGGGGTCAGCATTAAGATGGTTCATGGGCCTTGGTGCTGAGTCTATCACTTCCTGGGATAATATGAAATAGACTTTTCTGACAAAATAGTAGGACTATTATAGAACAAGATACCAGAGGGAGGAACTTTTCAAAATGTCTCAGAAGGAGGAAGGGAAATTGGAGGATTATGTTGAACCCCTCAAATATAATTTACAGATATCTAAGCATAAAAAATTGGATAAGGACATTTTAAAGACAATTATGATTCAAGGAATGAGGGATGATTGTTTAGATATGCTAAACATAATGGCGAAGGGTGATATATCAAAGGAACCACTTGAGGAAATTATTGATTTATGTTTGAGGATATTGAGAGGTTCATCAAGAAACAGAGCCCAAGAATGAGATACTACTGCAAAAATACAGAAATTCGCCAATGGTGGAGTGACAAGAGAAGAAATAGGTAATTTATTTGAGAATTTTAAGATCGATATCCTTAGCTCTTTAACCACACAGTTGGATTTTTTGCAGGTAAAGAAAAAACAAGTTGAATCAGATAAGGCATTGGCATTATTTTGTCCTAAATGCAAGGACAAACATCCTCATAGGGAATTCCCACTTGAAAGCGTGGAAGTATGCAATATCTATGAAGTATAAAATTTATCCATCATTTCCATGATTGAAATTAATATTTAAGGGTTTGAATGAAGAGACAAAGAAAGCATATTTCATCTCCAAGAAATCATGGAAAGCTCATCTAGTAGGTATTCCTTAAGACCCATCCTTTCCATTCAATAATTGGAATCACATGTATAATACTAAAATCCCATAGAAAATCCAATAATCCTCAACCCTCTGGAAATTCCCCAACCCACCACAAATGCAGTATCCCACACCTTGGATACCACATCTGAATCAAAAAATTACATGGTCTCAGGGATGGAGAAATTCTCCTTTTCAAGGGGGGAAATTCCCAGTCCAGTATCAGTCGTTTGTATAGAAAAAAACTTTTCCTATACAATAAAAACCATTACCCCTACCACCCAATGTACTACCAAGTAACCCTCCACTACAACCCTAGCTACCTATTGAGTCTAACCCGAAATTGAATAATAAAACCGTCCAACAAGATGAAACATCCATTTTCCCCAAATATTGCATCGCCCCTTTTGAATGTAACAAAGTAAAACTTAGACCGAGGAGAATAATAAATCAACAACCCTCACCTATAATCACATAACATGACAAATCGAATTTACAGAGTGAAATAGCCCTTCCTTGAAAACAATCTGAAGAACACTAAGAACACACAGAAAATCCATAAAGACAAGATGAAACTTAGAATGATATTTCTACCTCTGCTACAACTCCTGGGAAATAGGTTAAAAGTTAGACTACTACTTTTGCTAAAACGCCCCCATACCCGGAAAGTTTGGATTTACCTAGGTGCATTCCCCAACCTGAGTTTGACATTATTGGAGAATTCAAAAAATTGTGTGTTAAAATTCCTTTGCTGCAACCTATCAAAGATGTACCAATTTATGCCAAAACAGTGAGGGAATTGTGCATCAAAAATACTAGTAGGAAGCCTAGGGACCCCCCCATAGTTCAAGCCTTGGAAAAATTATCAGAATTGATGTTGGGGAAAACCACACCTGTCAAATATGATGACCCTAGGAACCCCACAGTAACCAACCAGATTGATCAGATGAATATTCCAAATAATCTTATCGATTTGGGTGTTGCAATAAACATCTTAACTAAGGAAACAACATAATTGTTGGGACTTATCAATATAATACCTACGCCCATTGTGGTGGAGCAGGCTTATCAATCCAAAATTCAACCATAAGGGGTTCTATAAGATATTGTTTTATCTGTGGACTCCTAGGAATATCTAGCAGACTTCTTAGTGATGCAACCAAAAAATCATTTAGGAGGAAACCCCCTAATCTTAGGATTACCTTGGTTGGCCACGACTGATGCATTTATCAGCTGCAAGTCAGGGGCTATGACAATTTCTGATGGAAAACTACAAAGAATCTTACTCTGTATCCCCCTTCCAAATCAAGTGAAGCTATTGAGAGCCCTTTGTGGCATGAATTCAATCCAGAAGAAAGTGGCATATATCCAATTATTATGCTTGGTAAGGCTCTTTGTTTCAAGTATGAAACAAAGGATGATACTATTAGTAGTTTTATCAATAACCCCTATTAGTAATCCAACCAACAACCCACCTTTTAGATGCTATAATGAGAGAACCTGACCAAAAAACCCTTGATGAGGATACTCTTTTAGAATTAATACCTTCAGTACTAAGCCAGAAAATAATCCCAATAGAGATTTAGCCTGGAAAAACATTAAATATCAATCCAAACTTATCCCACTTGTAGACAAAACGACTGATTCAACTATTGCGGAAACATAAGGAAGGCTTCCCATGGGATTACACAGATATGAAGGGTATTCACCCTGATCTGTGTACTCATCATATATACATAAAAGAATACTATTGGCCTATTCTCTAACCCCAACAAAGAATGAACCCAGGCCTGAAAGAGATTGTAAAAGAAGAATTCCAAAAATTGTTGAAAGTTAATTTTATCTACCCAATCTCAGATAGTTAGTGGGTATCCCCACTACTCATTGTACCTAAGAAAAATGAAAAATGGATAATTTGTGTTGATTGCCAAGAAATTAATAAAGCCACATAGAAAGACCATTTTCCATTTCCTTTTATTGACCAAGTCCTTGGTTCCCTAGCTGGCAAGAAGTTTTTTTCATTTGTTGATGGTTTCAATGGATACAACCAAATCATGACTGCTCCTAAAGAACAGGACAAAACTATGTTTACCTATCTATGGGGAACATTCGATTATCGATTCCTCCCATTTGGCCTTTACAGTGCACCCACTACCTTTCAGCGAGACATATTGGGGATCTTTTCATATTTGGTTAATGACTCTCTTGAGATTTACATGAACGATTTCAGACCATATGGTGATACTTTCGACATGGCTTTGGAAAAACTTGAAAAAGTACTAAAATGATGCATACAAACTCACCTTGCCGTAAGAACTAAAAAATGTCATACGATGATGGATGAGGGATTTGTACTTGGGCACTATATCTCTTCTGCAGGAATACAGGTGGACCCAACAAAAAATGAAGTAATTTTAAGGATCCCCACTCCGAAATAAAAAAAAGAGGTCCATAGCCTGCTAGGAAAAACTGGCTATTATCATCGACTTACTGAAAATCATTCAAGGATAGCATATCCCTTATTTTCATTCCTTTCAAAGGATACAAAATTTCTATGGAATGATAAATTCCAAACTACTCTTACATATTTAAAAAAACGTTTAGCTGAAGCACCTATATCACGAGGCCTTGATTGGAATTTTCTATTTCACATCTCTTTGGATGCCTCGGACAAGGTCATTGCTTCTGTACTTGAATAGCGGGAAGAACATAATCCATACACCATTTATCATACCAACAAGAACCTGACACCTACAGAGCTGAACTATATGGTCACAGAAAAAAAAAATTGTTTTTATACATGCTAACAACAAATTTTGACACTATATCATAGGTTATCACGTATTTGTCCATACATATCATTAAGCCATTAAATATTTGACAAATAAATCTTTTACAAATGCTCTAGTTACTAGGTAGTTGTTGTTACTGCAAGAATTTGACATCACTATTTTGGACAAACCCGAAAGAGACAACGTCGTAGAAGATTTCCTCTCTAGGCTTACCAATAACAATGATGCTACCACTACAACAGAAAAAGCAATTAGCACCTAAAATAGCATCAGAATTTAGTGTATTTCAATTCACAATTTGGAGACCTTTTTCGGTGAAAAACGGGGCACAATATGGAATTTTTATAATTGCACCAGATTTAGCACCAGAATTAGCGTCGATTTTAGCACCATATTTAGCGTCATATTTAGTGTCGAGAAAATAATGCCAGGATTAGTGCCAAAAATAATGCCATGATTAGCGCCAAGAATAGAGCCAAAAATAGTGCCAGGATTAGTGCCAGGATTAGCGCTAGGTATTGCTTCCAATTTTTCTTATGATATGCCTTCCTATTTTGCTTCCAATTTGGCTTCTAGTTTGACTTCCAGTTTTATGTCCAATTTTTCTTCTGATATGGCTTCCAATTTTGCTTCTAGTTTGGCTTCCTTTTTTATGTCTAGTTTTTCTTCTAGTTTTATTTCTCGTTTTTATTCTCGCTTTGCTTCCCTCTTTGCTTCCAGTATTGCTTCCCGTTTTGCTTCCAATTTTTCTTCTATTTTGGCTTCTATTTTTGCTTCCGTTTTTTCTTCCAGTATGGCTTCCAATTTTTCTTCCAATTTGGATTCCATTGTTGCTTCTTTTTTTTCTTCCAAAAATGGTTCTTGTTTTTCTTACAGTTATTAATTTAATATTTTTTATTTCAATTTAATGAGTGAAATATATCACGTGTCTTAAATAACTTATATGATTATACAGTAAGTCATATAAATTCATTTGAAATATTTTATAGGATAACATTTATAAAGAATATTTAGGGAAATGGACATCCATACAAATTAACAACATCATTATACTTATTAAATCTCCATTAAAATAGAATATGCAACATCTAGTATATTTAAAATAACAACATAATTATTATAACATGATCATCATCTATAATTAAAACAATTGAGTCAAATATCTATAATTTAAGTGAATTTGACAACATCCACCATGAGAAGTAAATCAAAACCATCATACGTAATAGATATGCATCCAAAAATCATGAACCACTTTCAATATATACAAATTTATGAGTCAATATTGATAATATCATCATCATATATAACTAAAACAAGTGAAATTCAAATATGTTAGTAGATCAATAACATGTGAAAATGATACATGTCCAAAAGTCGACATAATTCAAAATGATACATTGTGTACAAATGATATAAATAAAAATGATAAATTATGTAAGAAAAAATGATACAAGTCAATATGATATGTCATGTCCAAATGATATAAGTCAAAATGGTACATGTCAAAATGATACAACTTGATAATATGGTACTGGTGGCCGTGAAAATCATACATATGATGGTAACGATGAAAAGAGGCATTATAACAATATATCAAAAATTATCCATGATGCAGTCTATATGATCATGAATTTCATTGGTTGCTACCAACAACTGCCTCATCATCACCATCATCACCATTTTGATCATGATCATCATCGTCATCTGCATCGACATTGGCCTCACTGTCATCTGTATCTGTGTCATCATGAGCATCATCTACCATCTTAGCATCGGACCCAACGTCATTTGGATATATTTGATGAGGATGATCCATAACTTCTAGAAGATCTTTCTTCTGCAAAAAAACACATTTAGAAGGAAAAGTTATTACTTCTTTCATGCAATAATTAATTTCTCTGTTATATATCTAATATTACAACACATGAAATGAAACGATAATCATATTACATCATATCAAAGTGCACATATGATAATAAAATTTCAAATAAGTTAAAGCTAAGATGTCATTCCAATGATGTAAAACATTCAACAATTCTAATAAAAGTTAGTAAATATCATAAAAAAAAAAATTAAACAATTTAACTATCAATCACAATTTCTATCACATAAGCTTAAGTACAAACCCTTTCCATTTTGTGCTATATATGATTATGTTTTCCTTGAAGATATTTTGAGAGTTAACCAATCTATATATCTTATTCTCTTATATTTCAAAAATGAATAGGTCTTCACTAGGTCTAGGAACACTTCCACACGGAAGTATTCCCTAACCATTACTTTTCCCATGAGTTTTTTCCACTTATGAAGACTTTCTTTGTTTAGAATCATGCAAAAAGTGGCATGTCACTGGTTATAGTGGCTAAAATGGTGCCATGACTCTCGTTGCCAATGTCTAACCAACGTCACCCCCATTTGTTTTTTTTTTGGAGTTTTTCTTGGTTTTTCTGGCTCATATTTGTAGATCTAGGGCATCCTTGATCCCTGAAGTCCTTAGGAACACATAATACTCCCGAATCAGTTGTTTGTACCTTTCATTTGGTTTTGCATGAAAATAATCGTTTTAAATATAGCTTGGTTGGCTTATCTGTCAGTGGCGTCTCAAATTCTTTCCTTGACATGCCATGCCTTGCCTTGATATCCCTTGCCTTGATATGCCTTGACTTGACTTGACATGCCATGTCTTGACTTGACATGCCATGCCTTTCCTTGACATGTATTTCCTTGCCTTGACATGCCATAACTTGCCTTGCCTTGACATGTCATTCCTTTAATTTCCATTCCTTTCCTTGAAATCCCATGTGATGCCTTGCCTTGACATGCCTTTGTTGGAGAAATTTCTATTTTCGACAGACTAGTTCAGTGGGAATTAATTGACTAGTTCTATTTTAGACTTTCTATTTTTACCATCACTATTATGCATGCATGCATTCCTAAGGAAAGCTAACTGCATGATTTATTTTCTTAATTATGGAATGTTTTTCCCTATATATGAGTGTATTCCACTCATTCATTGTATCATATTGATCATGATCTATGTATCAATCATCAGCTCATTGGAGTAGTGTGAATATAATTTCTTACTCTTCCATATTGAATCTTTCTTCATTTCTTCATAATATTTTTTTGTACTTTCTTTAGCTAGATCTCATGTACAGGTTTCCATGAAACACTAACATGGTATCAAAGCTATGCTACTTGGAGCAAGCCAGACAAGCCAAAGAATAAGGAAAATCAGGGTTTTGGTGAGCTAAATTTGTGGTCATACCCTTCAGTAGTTATTCATCCTAAAATATTACATTTTTAAGAAAACAGTCCATGTTGAAAATAAATCGACCCATTTTGGAAGTGGGTTTTCAACCGTTTGACAAGATTCCTCACCGTTGGTTCAGAAAGTAAGTTGTAAGATAGCCTCTTGAAACTGATACGAATCCGTGGTCTTACCTTTCTATAGTTATTTCTCCCAAAATATTACAGTTTTGAGGAAACGACCCTCATGGAAAGTAAATAGACCCATTTTGGAAGTGGGTTTTCGACTGTTTGGCGAGATTCATTACCGTTTGATCAGAAAGTAAGTCAGAAGATCATCTCTTGAAACTGATACGAATTTTCACTTAAAGTGCACTTTCTATTGTGATTTCTTAATTTTTCACTTGCAGATTGAGAGTAAATTTTTAGGGGTTCTTAGAAATAGTGGGAGAGATGGATATGAGAACTATTATACAGTCAAACTTGGTGGTAATCCTCACAACATACAATTATTTTGATTGGAAGCTCAAGGCGACATTCCAACTCAAAAGGAAATGACTGTCTAATTTGATGATGGTGATAGAAACAAAACCTACATCAGCGATTGAGAAGATGAGATGGGAGAACCGCGAGGATGAGGCCACAGGACTACTTCTTGAGTTAATATCCATTGATTTATGGTTTCATGTTGCTGCATGCAAGACTCCAAACAAGATCTGGACCACCCTGGAAGGGCTCTTTGGAAAGCAGGATGAGATGTGAGGTCATATGTTTGAGGTAGAGTTGAATACCTTTGACCCTAAAAGTTTTGATAATATACATGATTTCTTTACTAAATTTAAATATTTGATTTTGAGCTTGGGTGAATGTGGTATTGACAAGTCTACACAAGAGAAACAACTTATTCTAACAATCTAGGCCAAGCTAGGACCAGAATACACTGTATATGTCTCCAATTTCCATTCTGGCAGATGTATTTTTGGAACAAATTGGAAAATGCCTACATTGGCTCAGTTCATTGAGTCTCTTACACAACAGCAGACAAAAATCATACACAAGAGCCTCTTGAAATATCCCAAATCACATGCACTCACCATGCATAATGGAAAAGGGTCATCCAAACATAACAGGAAGGAGGGATATTCCAAACCCTTTAATGATTCTTCAAGTTCCAAAGACTCTTCAAATTCCAAGAAGAAGAAGAAGGGAAAGTAGTGCACTTACTGCGATAAACCAAATCATGAGGAATCCACATGCATGAAGAAACAAATGAATCTTATGGCACAAGCACTTCAATAGAACAACCTTCGAAACTTCATTCCAAAGGGAGTCAAGTAGCAGAAGGAAGAATATCCTTCTCCTAAGAAAGGTAATCATCATTCTCTGGTTGCAATTAATACCTCATCTAATTCATGGATTATAGATTCTGGTGCATGACATCATATGGAAGCAAAAGAGGAAGTTTTCTCTTCTTTGAGTCCATGCTCAAGACCCCGTATTCGCATGGGGGATGATACTCCAGTAGAAGTAGTAGGAGAAGGGAGAGTGGAACTCCACAATGGCAGTTTTGAGAATGTTCTACATGTTCCAAATGATGTAGGAGCATCACATTCAAATTCAAAGATGCAAGCATCGAGGAAAAGATATGACATCTCAACATGGTAGAGTTTCAAATCAACAATTAACTAAGAAGTAAATCGAGTTGTTGAGATATTTTTGAAAGAAATATTTTTAAATATGTTGTGTTTGTAAAGTCGTGAAGGACTCTAAGGGGTTGCATAAATAGAGTGTTGACTCTTATCTGGCAATAACTGTTAGTTATTGTAATAAGACAAAGTAGGTAACCGCTAAGATTTTGATAGGATAGGATGCAAACAAGACGAGAGAGCTCGTGGAGCCAATCCTTAGATAGTTTGTTGTTGTATTGTAACAGATAGAATAGAGAGAATGAGATAGATATCAGAGAGATTAGTAGAGAAAAATAGAGTAGAATAAATATATGTAATTTGTTTTCATGAATTAATAGAATAGACAAAATTGTCCCAAATCTTGGACTGTGTTCATTTCATGTATGAATGAATGAATGCTATATTTTGTATGTGGGGTTTAGTTCATTTTTGTTCATCTATGATTATCGACAAGTTGATTGTATGAGGTTGTGACAAAACTGGATAAGTTTCAATTGTTTCTCTTCTAACACTCATATGCAAGGTGTACATCTCGAATGCAAGGAATGTGTTGATTGAGTCTCAGAGTGACTCAGAGAAGTTCAAAGAGAAAAAAGGAAACTTAGACCAGATGCAAGGAGTGCACAATGTCAAGGAGCGACCAAGCGTCGAAGAAATAGAACAGAGGAACACCAGGTGGGTGAGAATAATATATTTTCAAGAAATCCTTCGATCTGAGTTATCGAAATCCCGAGAATGCAAGGTGTGTGTGGGAATTTGAAATCCTTTCAGGATAAATCTCATAAGAGATATCACTTTTCATAAGTGTTGACGAGATCTACGAGTCGGTCTCGTAGGAGGAAAAGAGGTCGAAACCTTTGAAGAATGATAAATCTTCTAAGTTAGAAGAGATCAGAAGCTTAGGAAGAGCGACAGTGGTCGTTGGATCACCGTGAAAAGGATCAATAGTCGTCTGATCAAAGAAATGTGCACGAGCCTTCGCACTTTTCACACTCAGGATAGAGGACTCATCAAGGTTTTATACTTGAGATTTCTGAAGCTCGAAGAGCTGGAAGGTCGAAGAGAAATCTCATTCGTTCGATCATCCGAAGTGGACCTGAGCCATTGGATCATCCGAAGTGAACCTCAAGCATCGGATCGACCAATTGAATTTGATTCATCTGATACCATAAGCTCAGGAGGAGGCAAGATTGAAACTTGGGACTCCCGAAGCGTGAAGAGCCAGAGAGCTGAAGAGAATCTGGACCATTAGATCTAGAAGGGTACATGTCGACAGGTTGTGATATCCAGAGGAAGGAAAAAGGTGAAAGGTTGAAATACCCAAAGCCTGAATAGCCAAAGTTTCATGAGTCGTCGATATGCAAGGGGACACTTGTCAACATATCGCGAGCTCCAGGTAAATTGTAGTGGGTTTTCATTTTAAGAACTGAGATTGTCGAATCCCAAAGAAATGAATACCCAAAGTAAAATCTGGACAGTGACATCTAGAGGAGACGTGGCATAGATCCATGCACTGCGAGTAAAGACACAAAGTAATCCTTGATCGTCATAATAGGAGGACATGCGTCAGTGTATCACAACCTTTGGATAAAATCCATTGGGAAAAAGGGAGAATCTTGATATTTTAGATATCAGAAGTCCGAAGACCTGAAGGAAATCTTGACTGTTGATCGACGGGAGGGCCACAGGACCGTTGATTCGAGTTGAAAGTTCAAACACCCAAAGTGAAGGCAGGACCATTGACTGAGAGGACAGGTGTCTACAGACCATCAACTATGGAGGATTGACGTACGTAAGGAAGAGGGGTTTGATATTTGAAAATCCTAAAACCCATGAAGGTGATCTCAACCGTTCATTCAGAAGGGGAAGATCTATTTCGTAGATTTGAAAAGAGCAGATCTGAACCGCCAGTTCAGACAATATCGTTAATATCGCAAGATCGACGATCTCATAACATTGCAAGGAAAGGAGTTGCACGGACTTCAAAATATCAAGGGCAAGCCGCAATCTATACAGTGGTTTTGCGAAGAGGACACATGGAGGTTCGAAGAGAATTGTGGGCTCAAAAGTGGGTTGAACCCAAACTTCTTTTGGTCGCCCTCGCAATTGCATGGTCATGAGGAGTCATCACCCAAGGTCATATCAAGAGGGGGATTATCATAAAAAGGATCTAACTCCTGACACTTTGAGATTTTGCGGGAGAGTGAAAGGGAAGGTCGCAGGTGCTATCAGACCTGCACCAACAAGTTGAAAGTGCCTGTGTTTTAGATACAAAAGGGCACCATTGAGGTTCCATAGAGTCATTCGACTCAATAATTAGAGATCCTTTGACCAGGAGGTTGTGTAGCCCTACAGGGGAGTAGGGGGGATGCATCAGGTGGTATCAGAGCTCATATTGAAATTGTTTGTAGACAATAGACAAAGGAGAAAGGATACAAGTTCATATCATTTATGGTATCAAGAATTTAATTTCTATTTCTAGGTGACGTAGTGGAATCATGCCACCCATAAGGCATATAGTGAATTAAGAAATGGAAGAAGAAATGAGGTGACTCCAAATGAGACTGGACGCCATGGAAACAATGCAGATAAGAGAACTAGACGTTGGATATATCAGTGAAGCTAAGAGTGAAGAGATAGAGGTCGAATAAAATGTAGCAGAGGATGTTGCACAAGATCGCTTGATAAAAGTTGTTTCAAATATAGGATCTAGAGAAATAATAGAGGTACCAATGTATGAAGGAAATTTAGAAGTTGAAGAATTGATGGATTGGGTACGTACTATGGACAAATACTTCGACTATGAATATGTCAAAGAAGACAATATGGTAAAGCATGTAGTGAAAATATTGAAAGGTCATGCAGCTCTATGGTGGGATGAACTACAAGCCGAACACAAGAGCAATGGTAAGCAGAAAATTAAAAGATGGGATAGGATGGTAGCCAAGCTAAAAGACAAATTTATCCCAAGGGACTCTCAAATCAATCTATTCAGGAGATTGCAGAACCTGAGATAGAAAAACTTATCAATGAAGGAGTACACTGAAGAATTTTACCAATTGAACATTAGGGCTGGCCAGAAGGAGAATGAAGATGAAAAAACAGCTAGATATATCAATGGACTGAGATATGAAATACAAGAGGAGATCAACATGATGTATGTTACTAAAGTCGAGGATGCTTATAAAGAAGCCTTGAAAGTTGAAGAGAAATTGGCCAGGAAACAAATCCAACGAAACAAAGGAGGAAATTCAAGCAGAGGTAAGGGAACCAATAGAGAGAAGTTCTAGAAGCTGAAGCATGAAGCTGGAAAACAACATAGTCCCCTAGAGAAAGGTGGAAGTTCTAAGGAAAGACAACATGGATGAAGAATATATTTTTCCAGAGGATGAGGAAGAGCCAGAGGAGGCAATGTTAAATGTTATACCTATGGAAAACCAAGGCACAAGTATTGGGAATGTCCCGAGAGAAAGAAAGAAGGATGAGGAAAAACACACATTGTTGAAGAACAAAATCATGTGGAAGAAGAAGCAACAGAAGGAGGAAAGAACCTCATGATGAGGAATATTCTTCTTAAACCAGAGAAGGAGGTAGAGGAACCAGTTTAGCGAACAAGTTTGTTCAGCACTACTTGCAAGGAGAAAGACATAGTTTCCAAGGTGATCATAGACAGTGGGAGCACTGGCAATCTAGTATCCACAGAGATGGTGGAGAAGCTGGAGATGAAGACAAATGCACATCCAAACCTGTACAAGGTGTCATGGTTGCAAAAAGGAAATCAAGTAATGGTAAGTCAAGAATACCAAGTTGAATTTAAAATAGGAGGTTATAGGGATGAAATATTGTGTGATGTAATTCCTATGGATGTCTGTCATATTTTATTGGGGAGACCATGGAAGTTTGATAGAAAAATTATTCATGATGGAAGAAAGAATACCTATACACTAGAAAAGAATGGTAGTACACATATGTTGTTACCAATATAAGACAAAGAGCAAGATAGGGAAGCTAGTTCAAGTATACTTCTCATGACTGGGAAGGAACTCTTGAATGAAGTCAAGAAAGAGAAAGAAATATAGTTTGTTGTAGTGAGGAAGCCTAGAGTTATCCTTACAAATACTTCTGTGGAAGATTTTCCCGAAGAAATATAGGAATTGTTAGAAAACTTTGCTGACATAGTAGTGGATGAGTTACCTCACTCATTACCACCCATTAGGAGTATAATCCATCATATTGACTTTAATCCAGGAGATAGTTTACCAAAAAAAGAAGCTTATAGGTTGACACCTAGAGAGAATGAGGAAGTCAAAAATCAAGTCCAGGAGTTGTTGGATAAAGGTTTAGTTAGGTAAAGTCTAAGCCCATGCGCAGTACCAACTGTGTTAAGTCCAAAGAAGGATGGAGGATGGAGAATGTGTACAGATTCCACAGCCATCAAGAAGATAACCATTAGGTATAGATTTATTTATCGAGAATGGATGATTTGATGGACTATTTGAGTGGAGCAAGCTATTTTTCCAAGATAGACTTGAAGAGTGGATATCATCAAATAAGAATGAGAGGGGGAGATGAATGGGAAACAACATTCAAGACAAATGAAGGATTGTTTGAATGGTTGGTTATGCCATTTGGGTTGACAAATGAACCAAGAACATTTATGACATTGATGAATGAAGCATTGAAGGACTTCATAGGAAAATTTGTCATAGTATATATGGATGACATACTAATCTTCAGTAAGACAAAGGGAGAACACTTAAGACATCTGACATCAATGATGGAAAAGTTGCAGCAGGAAAAATTGTTGATAAATTTGAAGAAATGTTCTTTTATGAAGACATAACTCATATACTTGGGTTTTGTGATATCTTAAAATGAATTCAATATGGATCCAGAAAAGTTGAGAGAAATCAGAGAATGGCCATCATCAAGAAGCATATTTGAGGTAAGAAGTTTTCATGGGTTAGCAAGATTTTATAGAAATTTTATCAGAAATTTTAGTGGTATATGTGCACCCATGCTGGACACTGTGAAGAAGAAACACAAGTCCTTTAGCTGGATAGAGGAAGCTGAAATTTTTTTCAAAGTGTTGAAGGAGAAGATCACAGAACAACCAATTATGGTCTTACCAGATTTTGGAAAAGCATTTCAAGTGAGATGTGATCCAAGTGGATTAGATATTCGAGCAGTCTTGAGTCAGGATAATAGGCCAGTTTCTTATTTAAGTGAGAAGTTGAATGACACCAAGAAAAAATATTCCACATATGAAAAAGAATTTTATGTAGTGATTCAATCTTTGAATAAGTGGAGGCACTATCTAGTTCCTAAATAATTTGTCTAGTACAGTGATAACCAAGCTTTGCAGTTTATTACTAGGCAAGAAAAGATGAATCAGAGACATGCTAAGTGGGTAGAATTTATGAAAATTTTTACTTTTGTTATTAAACATATTGTTGGAACTTCTAACAAGGTTGCAGATGCTTTGAAAACGAGGAGTTTGATTGTACAGGAATTCCAAGTGAAGACCTTAAGGCTTGAATACATCAAGAAGATGTATATGTTCGACAACACAGGTATTCCAACAGAGGATGAACACCTTCAGTAACCACTCACATAACCAGATCAAAGATCAACACACCGATGTTTTTCACGTGGTAAAACCCCTATGGGGAAACATCCACGGCCCCAGCCAACACGACCACTTGGAGCAGTTTATTAATGCAAAGAAAAAGATCACAGAGAGATTTTACAAGAGAGTTTCTCACAATCGATCATCGGCAAATGACCCTCCATGCTCTTTAAATAGAGATCATGGACCAATCAGCTGTTAAGCCACAGATCAATGGCCATTAATATTGAGGAGAGTATCAACCGTCGGATCACTCTATGTCGGGAACATATTGTGACCATCGGATTTCCTAACTACAAATGCATACTAATGCATACTAAAGAAACACACTTTTACCTAACAACATATTAGACCAAGTAGATCTTAACTATCTCCTAAGTGTCTAAATATCCTAACATCCCCCCTTAAGAACAACTTGGGATAGGATTGAAGGATTTACAATAATGACACAATAGGAGAAGGAAGGAGGCATTAAAGCTTATCCCCCCTTAATAAAAGCTTCTTGAACTCCTAACATAGATCAAAGTTTGGAAAATTTCTCTTCTGTAAGAGACTTTGTGAAAATGTCTGCAACTTGATCTTCTCTAGGGAAAAAGAGCACTTCAATAACTTGATCATGAATGAGCTTTCTGATGAAGTGCATGTGTAGCTCGATGTGTTTTCTATGCTAATGTTGAACTGGGTCTTTGGCGAGCTTGATGGCACTTTTATTGTCACACCAAAGTCTGGTCGGATGCTGGTGCTAAAATCCAAACTATGAAAGGATCTGTCGAAGCCACGGGGCTTCCTGACTTGCATTTACCGTTGCTCGGTACTCTACTTCAGCTGAAGAAAGTGCAATAGCCTGTTGTTTCTTACAGGCCCAAGTCATAGGTCCTGAACCAAGGCTGAAAACATCACCTGCAGTAGACTTCCGATCATCGGGGTCGTCGGCCCAATCTGAATCAGTGAAACCAACCAATAAGGGAGTCCCCCCTGAACTGTAATGTATCCCAAACTGAACAGTACCATGAACATAGCGAAGTATCCTTTTAGCTGCTTTCCAATGGCTTTCATGGGGTGTTTACATATATCGAGCAACAAGACCAATAGCAAGGAAAGATCAGGACGGGTATGAGTCAAGTATAAGAGGCTACCAACTAACTGACGATATAGGGTGGCATCAACTTTAGGAGAAGTACAAGTGGCAGAATGCTTGACTCCAAACTGGAAGGGAGAAGGGGATGGTTTACAATCATCCATGTGAAAGTGACGAAGAAGGTCACAAGCATACTTAGACTGGGAAAGAAAAATTCCTTCATTAGTTTGCAAAACTTGGAGGCCAAGGAAATAGTGCAAAAAGCCTAAGTTTGTCATTTCAAATTTCTTCTTAAGGCTGGTTTTCACATGGTTTAAAAGTTTTGAGTCACCACTAGTAATGATAAGGTCATCAACATAAAGGAAAAGGATGATGAGATGGCTTCCTACTTTCTTTGTATAGACATTAGGATCAGAATGGCATTGAGAGAATCCAGTGGCAATAAGAAAGCTATCCATTTTGGCATACCAAGCTCGAGGAGCTTGCTTGAGACCATAAAGAGATTTCTTGAGGTGACAAACAAGGCTAGAGTC
>ML781005.1:2065866-2088663 GCA_009831015.1 Picea engelmannii | reverse complement strand
GTTCAGAAGGAGGATTGGGGGTGTTGTTGTTGTTGTTGTTGTTGTGGAAGACGGCCTTGGAGAGCATGCTCCAAAAAAATTATTTTCACACAAGAAAAAAATTTCACTTCTCGATGACAACAAGGGTTAGATCTCGGTTAGCTTACTCAGAAGATGCACCTTTTCCTATCTATTTCTGATTTGACGAGATCACACAAGGCATGGGGAAAAGAGAATATGCAGATTTAAAAGAGTAGCAGCCCGGAAATAAAAAATACAAACCGAAATAAAATCAAAACTTTGCATAAATTTAAAAAAAATGCGTATTCAAACTTTATACCTCTGGATCTGACTGTAATGGTCGTATCTTGGGAAAACATAAACCTTTTCGAGTGAAAGGAAAAGTGTTCATGAATGAAACGAGTGCTATGGACGCAATGGAACAGTCCTCTCAGCACAAAAATGTACAAAAATGCTAGAAAATTGAGATGAGGCAACTCGGCTTCATGATCTCGATCTACAACAGGAGCGGGTCTTCAAACAGGCTCTAATACCATGTTCGAAAACACAGGTATTCCAACAGAGGACGAACACCTTCAATAACCACTCACATAACCAGATCAAAGATCAATACACCGATTTTTTTCACATGGTAAAACCCCTACGGGGAAACATCCACGACCCCAGCCAACACAGCCACTTGGAGTAGTTTATTAATGAAAAGAAAAAGATTATAGAGAGATTTTACAAGAGATTTTCTCACAATCGATCATCGGCAAATGACCCTCCATGCTCTTTAAATAGAGATCATGGAACAATCGAGTGTTAAGCCACAGATCAATGGCCTTTAAGATCGAGGAGAGTATGAACCGTCAGATCACTCTATGTCGGGAACATATCGTGACCATCGGATTTCCTAACTACAAATGCATACTAATGCATAGTAAAGAAACACACTTTTACCTAACGACATATTAGACCAAGTAGATCTTAACTAACTCCTAAGTGTCTAAATATACTAACCGTATAAAGAAGATGCAGATTTCAAGGAAGCTTATGAGGCATGCAAGAATCCTTTGTTGGGAGACAAAATCCCATGGACTGAATATCTGATCCAGGATGGATTAATATTCAAAGGAAGCCAATTGTGCATACCAAAATTCTGAATGAGAGATAACCTGCTGAAGGAGAAACACAGTGGAGGCTTAGCTGGACATTTTGGTCATGATAAGACATTTGCACAGCTGAGTAATTTGTATTATCGACCGAGCATGACGGTAGAGGTGAAAAAGTTTGTGAACAAATGCATAATTTGTCAATATGCAAAAGGAAGACAACATAACACTGGTTTGTATCATCCATTACCAATTCCAAAAAGGACATGAGATGCAATCAGTATGGATTTTGTTTTGGGATTTCCTAGAAATAAAAAAGGGATCGATTCCATATTTTTTGTGGTGGACAGATTTTCAAAAATGGGACATTTCATACCATGTCAGAAGACAAAACAATGCTACACATATAGCCAATTTTTTTTTCATATAAGTGGTGAGACTACATGGATTGCCTAGGAGCATAGTCTCAGACAGGGACACCAAATTTATAGGACACTTTTGGAGGACTCTATGGAAGAGGTTGGGGACAAACTTTCCCTTTAGTTCAGCATATCACCCTCAGACAAATGGACAGTTTGAAGTAGTAAACGAGAGTTTTGGAAACTTGTTGAGAAGTTTAGTCAATGAGCAAGGTCATCAGTGGGATCAGATTCTGGCATAAGAAGAATTTGCATTCAACAATTCAGTGAATAGGAGCACAGAGAAAATTCTATTTGAATTGTGTATGGTATACAGCCAAGAGGAATTATAGATTTGAGAGATATTAATCAAGATGAATTCAGAAGTGCCAGAGCAGAGGATTTTGCAACAGAAATGGAGAAACTCCATGATAGAGTCAGAGAACATCTACAAGACAACAGCCAAAAATATAAGAACAGAGTTGATCAAAAGAGGAGAGACGTTCAATTTGAATTTACAGATGAAGTTTTAGCTCATTTGAGAAAATAAAGGTTTCCAAGGGGAACATATAACAAGTTGAAGATGAAGAAGATATGACCATGCATGATTATCGGGAAATTTGCAGCCAGTGCTTATGAAATTGAGTTGTCAGACAATGTTAGGATATCACCGATATTCAATGTTGCAGACTTGTATCCTTACAAGAGAGATGAGGCAGGAGAATCAGATGGTCAGAAAGAAGTTTAGTGGGAAGAAAAATTTCCTGCAGCAGAAAAACCTCATATGGAGAAAATCATTGAACGGAGAGATGGAAAGAAGACCATGAGGAAGACATATCCTGAATACTTAGTGATGTGGAAAGATCATCCAATGGAAGATGCAAGTTGGGTCATAGAACCTAATATTTTGAAGCATGGAAAAATAGTGCAGGAGCTCAGGGACAGGAGTCCATGAAAATTTTAATCAAAGGAGTCTGATGCAGGAGCATCACCTTCAAATTCAAAGACGTAAGTGTGGAGCCAAACATATGACATCTCAGCATGATAGAGTTTCAAATCAGCAATTAACTCAATAGTAAATCGAGTTGTTGAGATATTTTTGAAAGAAATTTTTTTAAATATGACATGTTTGTAAAGTCGTGAAGGACTGTAAGGGGTTACATATATAGAGTGTTGACTCTTATATGGCAATAATTGTTAGTTATTGTAATAGGAAAAATTAGGTAACCGCTAAGAGTTTGATAGGATAGGTTGCATACAGGATGAGAGAGATCATGGAGCCAGTCCTTAGATAGTTTGTTGTTGTATTGTAACAGATAGAATAAAGAGAATGAGATAGATATCAAAGAGATTAGTAGAGTTGAAAAGAGTAGAATAAATATATGTAATTTGTTTTCATGAATGAATAGAACAAACAGAATTGTCCCAAATCTTGGACTGTGTTCATTTGATGTATGAATGAATGAATTTTATATTTTGTATGTGTGGTTTAGATCATTTTTGTGCATGTATGATTGTCAAGAAGTTGATTGCATGAGGTTGTGATGAAACTAGATAAGTTTCAATTGTTTCTCTTCTGACACTCATATGCAAGGTGTGCATCTCGAATGCAAGGAGTGTGTGGATTGATTCTCGGAGTGACTCAGATAATTTTAGAGAGAACAAAGGAAACTTTGACCAGGTGCAAGGAGTTCACAACGCCAGGGAGTGACCAAGCGTCGAAGAACCAAAATAGAGGAATGCCAGGTGGGCGAGAAGAATTTCTTTTCAAGAAATCCTTCGATCTAAGTTATCGAAATCCCAAGAACATAAGGTGTGCATGGGAATTCAAAATCCTTTAAGAATAAAACTCATAAGAGATAGGACTTTTCATAATTGTTGATGAGATCCAAGAGTCAGACTCGTACGAGGAACAAAGGTCGAAACCTTTGAAGAATGATAAATCTTCTAAGTTAGAAGAGATCAGAAGCTTAGGAGGAGGAGCGATAGTGGCCGTTGGATCACTGTGAAAAGGATCAATAGCCATTTGATCAGAGCAAGGTGCACGAGACTTAGTGCTTCACACACTCAGGAGAGAGGACTCATCAAGGTTTGAGACTTGAGATTTTTGAAGCTTGAAGAGACGGAAGACCGAAGTGAAATATCAGTCGTTCGATTATCCGAAGTAGACTTGAGCCATCAGATCATCCAAAGTGAACCTCAAGAATCATATTGAACAATTGAATATGAGTCATCAAATACCGTAAGCTCAGGAGGAGGCAAGCTTGAAACTTGAGATTCCTGAAGCACGAAGATCTAGAGAGCTGAAACGAATTTGGACCGTTAGATACAGAAGGGTACATGTCGACGGGTCGTGAGATCCTGAGGAAGGCAAAAGGTGAAAGGTTGAAATAATCGAAGCCCAAATAGGCGAAGAGTTGTGAGACATCGATATGCAAGGGGAAACTTGTCAACAGATCGTGAGCTCTAGGTAAATTGTAGTGGATTTTCATTTTGAGAACTAAGATTGTTGAATCCCGAAGACCCGAAGTAAAATATAGACCGTGAGATCTAGAGGAGATGTGGCATAGATCCATGCACTCTGAGTAAAGACCTGAAGTAATTCTTGATCATCATATCAGAAGGACCTGCATCAGTGGATCACAGCCTTTGGATAAAAGCCATTGGGAAAAGGGTGAAGCTTGAGATTTGAGATCTTAGAAGTCCAAAGACCCGAAGGAAATCTTGGCCATTGATTGAAGGGAAGGCTACAGGACTGTTGATCCGAGTTGAAAGGTAAAAATCCGTAAGTGGAGGCATGACTGTTGATTGAGAGGACATGTGTCTAAAGATCGTCCACTCTGGAGGATTGACATATGAAAGGAAGTAGGGTTTGATATTTGAAAAGCCTGAAACTCGAATCACGAAGGTGATCTCAACCATTAATTCAAAAGGGGTAGATTTGTTCCATAGATTTGAAAAGCACAGATCTGAACCGCCAGTTCATACAGTATCGTCAAGATCGTGAGCTCGATGATACCATAGCATTGTGGGGACAAGATTTGTGTAGACTTTAAAATATTGAGGTCGAGCCGCAATCCATACCGTGGTTTTTCCAGGAGGACACATGGAGGTTGGAAGAGAATTGCGGTCTGAAAAGTGGGTTGATCCCAAACAGCTTTGGGTCACACCCACAATCACATGGTCATGAGTAGTCATCGCCCAAGGTCATATCTAGAGGGGGATTATCAGAAAAAGGAGCTAACGCCTGTCACTCTGAGATTTCACAGGAGAGCGAAAGGGAAGGTCACAGGTATTATCAGACCTGTACCAAGAAGCTGAAAGGGCCTATGTTTTACATACAGAAGGGGATCATTAAGGTTCCAGAGAGTCATTCAACTCAATAATCAGATATCCTTTGATTGGGAGGCCATGTAGGCCTACGGGGGAGTAGGGGGGCTGCATCACCAAATATTTCTATGAATCTTCTCTCAGTTTATCAGATCACTCAGAAAGGTAAAAATGTTGAATTTACATTAGATTCAGTTTCAGTAACTGACATGCATGACAATTCCATCATTGCAATTGGTGAGGTGGATCACAAGTCAAGGTTGTATAGATTCACTAAATTTTCTGACGATGACTGCTCTATTCTACTTACACATAAGGAGAGTACTTTGCATGCACCTCCAGTGAAACATGCATATACTCTTGTTCTTCCATTAGTTTCATACATCAGAGTTGATTCCATACACTCAGATTATGTACATGGAAATAAGAAGGTAGTACATCCAGATAAGAAGTCAGTGTGAAAGCTTCAACAGATGCCCAAGAAGGCACAAACCATACTTTAGGCAGTAGGCAACCTTGTCGGGAATCCATTGGATTCGTGGATGACTTGATCTCAACATGAGGAGCCTTCTCATGTACTTTTAGCTTCAAAATTTGCGATGCCTACGCATTGCTATATGGTTCAATCTCCTGATCCACATAACTACAATAGGGTTGTGGGAAATCCATTATGGAAAGCATCCATGCATGAGGAATATGACTCACTCCTATAGAACCAAACTTGCAATATGGTTCCACATTCACCAGAAAGGAATATTTCCAGGTGAAGATGGGTCCACAAGATCAGGAGGTAGAAGTCCCAACAGGTTTCCATAGGACTTCATCAGATCCATAAATAATTCTACATCTTCAGGAAGACTTTTAGTGAGTAGAAGTTTCAGACTTTGTAGGATCATCTTGCAGTGAAGAACACCATTGTCTAGCAGCTGTTATTTTCTTGTTTTGATACATTATCTTTTTAGGGGGGGTTTGTTCCCACGTAGTTTTCCCTCTTTCCTCACTTTTATTTAGTGTTCATTAGTTTCATTGTACATGAGTACCTAAAATGGCCTAGTAGTCGGGACTCATTTTTTACTTCATAGTGGTGTTCAAGGGGGGTGTTGGAGAAATTTCTATTTTCGACACACTAGCTCAGTGGGAATTAACTGACTAGTTCTATTTTGGACTTTCTATTTTTACCACCACTATTATGCATGCATGCATTCCTAAGGAAAGCTAACTGCTTGATTAATTTTCTTAATTATGGAATCTTTTTCCCTATATAAGAGTGTATTCCACTCATTCATTGTATCATATTGATCATGATCTATGTATCAATCATCAGCTCATTGGAGTAGTGTGAATATATTTTCTCATTCTTCGATATTGAATCTCTCTTCCTTTCTTGATAATCTTTGTTTGTACTCGCTTTAGCTATATCTCCTGTGTAGGTTTCCATGAAACACTGACATCCTTGACTTGTCTTTCCAAGCATTATATTGAAATCACTTGCCTTGAAATTTCATTCCTTGTCATGCCTTTCAATGCATTGCCTTACCTTGACATGCCATGCCTTTCCTTGACATGACATGCCTTGTCTTTCCTTGCCATGATTTTCCATGTGTTCTCCTGCCTTGCCATGCCTTACCTTACCATGTCATTATGTGCCTTTCCATGCCTTGCCTTTCCATGCATTCCTTTGCCTTGAATTTTCATTCATTTCCTTTACATGGTACGCCCATTACTACATATTGAAAATTTTGTGACGTCTACTTGCAACGAAAGTACCCTTTTGTTGCAAAATTGAAGATAAAGAGTTGAATTTTTCAATTTTTTTATAAATCCAACCCACGTTCGTCGCTCTTGATATGAAACCATTGTAAATCTCCAAAACGATGAACATTAATATAGTGGAGTCATATCTCTCTCTTGCGACGACCTTTGGTAATCATCGCAAGAGAGACGATGCAATGATGATCATTACACTATTTAAACAATCACCCAACTATTTAACAAAGTCAACATTGATTTGGTTAACGTTCATCATATGCTCGCCTACCATGGTTGATTTTATGACATATTTTGGCTCTTTTGGTGTTTGTGGGATGCATTTTCTCGGTGCCCAAGTTCAAGAAGCTTTTGGATGTGATGATTTCACATCCATGCTCGTACCTCTGTCTCATCCAGTCTCTTTGTGCAGGATTTGGTCCCGTAGATGCAACGGGGGTTCAAAGGGAGGTCGATGCAATCTGTATCTTTCTGTCTAGTGCGCAACTGCATTCTAGTAAGAGGGGGCTTTCACCCCTTCTTCTTCAATCATCTTACTATGTCATGGAATGTGGCAGGGTAGGTGCACTAGTCATGAACATAGGAGTTATGGTGGTTCCAGGACGTGAAGGCGCATAGTGCATCAAAGCTCAAACCCTAGGTGTGCATTCCTCATCATTTTTAAAAATCATATTATTAAGAGGTATTACTTTTGTGTGGTTATTTTCATGCTAGTTAAATTTTTAAGAAAAAATATGTTTATAAAAAAAAATGATATAATTGATATGATATGTGGATTCAAAACAATTTTTGTTATGCAAGAGCTAGTCATCCAAAGTAGGAATGTATACATGAATGTTAAGACTATACAATTATTACTTGATGAAGTTCTTGTATCAAAATACAATCCGATTGAGCCATTTGAAATTCTTGTGTAAGACTAGATTGGGATGTCCATGTTCATATTCCCCATCTAATAGATCTCTCCATATAAAGTTCATTTTTAAGAAAAAATTAAGAATGTATCTACCCATATGTGAAATGTTAGAATGTCATACTTTCCATGTCAAAATATAGTCGCAAGAAAATTTAAATCCTCTCTAGATAAAATCATCCTAATACTAAGTAATATTTGAAACCACATTCTTCCTTGCTTCCCAAACTATTTGAATTAGTGAAAAAGAACCACCAATCCTAAAATCACTTGAAGAAACACTCACATCATTGAGGGTGAAAAGTTTGTTTATTTTGGATCTAAATTTCCCTTTAACAATTATGTATTAGGTCAATCTTTTTCAAGGTACATCAGCAATCATTGAACATACTATCTGCTTTCCTGACATGCTTCCTCCATGCACAATTATATCAGTTTATATGAGGCCTTTGCCTTTTTAGGCAAGGAAAAGATGCTCCATGGAACCATTGACAAAGCATGTTCCACCACATTTTTAGAGCATAAAAAACCTATAAGCACTCAAGTTTCTACATGACTAATTTTGGAAGAAAAAAGAAACCAATAACGTACATAATAAATGTGTCTTTATTGAATATTTTTTCTATAGCCATGATTTTACTAACAAAATGCATGTCTCTAAATAATGAACTATTAATTTTTTGTTAAAAAATTAATAGACACCAAACCTACATAGAATAATGGGAAACATTTATATCGAAGCAAAGTACTATGTATATAGTAATACTACCATTTCTCATGCTTTGTTGGGGATGATTCAACCATTCCAATTTCTCCTCCACTCTATTCAACTAATTGTTCTATTTGAAATCACTCATCGCTACTTGCGCTACAACATAATAATTATCTAAGAATTATAAAGTACCTTCAACTAAAACTTATAAGAGAGAAATATAAAAAATATAGCCATCTATAAAATGGTTCTTGATCACGTTACCACTTCTTGGGATATTAATACAACATATTCAACCTTGAGCTTGGACAAGCTCTAGAAGATAACCAAGTGCATCAACAAAAACGAAATAAACTTAAAGGGGGAAAGTGAGTAGGCTTTCCTTATTTATTTGTGCAATATAGTTACATCAAATAAGACATCATTAACCAACACAAAAGAAAATCCATTGTGAAAAAGGGATTCCACCATATAAAGAAATCATACTCCAAATTGGGTTATGATAATATATAAAATATGGGGAATTGATCTACCCTGTCATAAACCTAGTCAAAGTTAATATTAGAGAAATGCTTCTTCCAAATCCCTTTTCACATTCAACAATTTAATGGGTTTTCAATATGGTGTCATGAATTGGCCTACCTCAAATGAATTTTGTTTGTTTAGGTCTAACAATATGACAAGAAACACACTTCTTTCTTAAAGTTACAACTTTAGATAAGATATTATAAGACGCAGTGGCCATGAGTGGTAAACTGAGTCAATAAAAACTAGGGTTTGTTGTCGTACACACCAGGGTTTGAATTCTTAAAAAGGTGACATGTTTTCCCAACCCTCATGGGCCAACATACACTCATAAGGGTGATTTTGATTAGGAAAAACCATAAAGGTTGTTTTGTTAGAATGGGTGGTCAAACACCCTTTTAATAAGTGTATGGAAGCACATGCCTCAGAGTAGGTAGTTAGTGCTCACCACTTAGATAAGGCAAGACTCATCAAGCAATATAATAGGGAATCATGAGGTAATAATGTCTCTATTATCTCTCTTATGAATGTGCTTTATAAAACCTTGACTTTGGAATCCATTAGGTTTTCTAGTGTGAAATACCTTGTGCACTGTGCATAGAAACCGTCCAACCCTAGGGATTTACCATTTTTATTGTTGTGTATAGATTCAAGAATTCCCTCTATTGAAACATATTAACAGAGAATATCTCACATAGTTCTCCATACCTTGTAGATAACTACTTTTTGACAATCCTCTCATGCAACTTCAAGACTTTATATCACAAGATTTTTGACAAAAATGATTTGGAAGTCTAGCCCAAAATTCTTATTATTTTTATCTAAGTCTTTAGTGAGAATACCATGATTATTACTCAACGCGATCATGATATGTTCATACATATCTTTATGTTCAATTTATCCAAAATAAAATATGATAAGTTCATGACCTTCTTTGATACACTAGAAATGGGAATCGATTTTATTTTCATGGGCATGACATTCCTCTCTCAATGTAATAATGTATTATTCGTTAATGCTTCTTTTATAAGTTTCACATCATAGTTGTATTGTGATCTTATTTTTATTGATGCTTCAAGTCAATACAAACACATGCCTAGGACTTGTGCTTATCCCATACCATTTCATGGGCCTATGACTTACACTTGGACCCAACCACTATTTCAAACATTAATATACAACAAACATGAGCACCAATACACATGAGTGCTTCAATATTAGTAAAAACTTTAGTAACCCCACACTTTCAAAAACCCAACAATGCCTTTTTAACCTTATGGGTAGATTTGTTTATATACATTATACATTTAATTTATTACAATATAGGGTTATGACATATATAATTTTAATTTATTATTAAAAATAATTTAATTTAATTTAACTTAATTTAATTTAATTATAACTATATAATTCAATTTAATTTATGTGATAATAATTTAATTTATAATGTATATATTATAACAAATAGGGTTATATAGATTTTATTGACGACGAACCCTAATAGTATCATATCATCGATGTAGAGGATGGCACATGTGTGGTTTATGGGAGGACCCAGTATCTCCAACCAACAACAATTGCCTTCTCTACTGACATATTGGAATGTCTATGTTGCCTCCAAGTCTAAAGATGCATATCTCGAAGTTGCAGTGCCTGAATCTTTTGCCCCTTTGATCAAAACTACAAATGATACAATTATGGTCACCTTCATAATCCATGCACCCCCCAAGAAAATCCCAACTTCATTAACAAGGAGAGGTTAGACACCATCGCTGCTACCTAAGCAGTCTTCACCTATTAGAATCTGTGCAGTATTGAAGCAACAAACACGAATCAAGCTAGGGTTTCCATAGTGCAGGTAAGGTCAAGAAAAAATGATGGTTCACAGGGATCAAAAGAAATCCACCATCAACCAACATAGTGATATTTGGGAACAAAGGTCCTTCCCTCATCACGTCACAACTTGCTTTGATACTGCTGCAAGCTTTCCTATTTTTGTAAAGACCATCGTCGGTTCTTCTCTTTGTTTGCATGCTCATGATTAAGACTCCATTTTTGAGCTCAAAATCTAGATCCACCAAGCAACAACTATTTTGTCTTTCTTTCAACGAATCATCTTTGAAGGACGACAACTTGTGTATGGATTTTTGTTGCGTGGTTATGGGAATCTAAATAAAGAAACCATTTCTCTTGTTTCTTGTCTGCGTGGAGGAGACTCATCCTCCACTAAACTAAGCTCTTGCAAGAATTCCATGAAAATAGGGATTTCCTCTCCTTAAAGGTCCAAGGATAAAAAATCCAAAGAAAAGGAGTTTTCTGGATCTTCCTTCATTGTGGAGAAGTCCGCAGAACCTCCAAAAGTGGAGGTAAAAGATCCCCATGTCTATAGCTCCACATTTATCTACAAGAAAAAAACTCTCATATGTAATTTCAACAAACTATGGCCCTCGACTTCTATGCTAAGATAATGGATAAATAAGACCTATTCATCAAGTTATGAGTTGTTCTTTTTCTCCGAAGGGTTCCTGATTGTTAACTTTTCTAGGGCAGATCTGGTCTTTCCATGCAGAGATGGTTCCCTGATTTCAACCCGCTGACTATGACTACTATGACTACACCAGTCTGGGTAAGACTCCCTATTTTACCTTTGCATTTTTATACTCCATCGTTTTTACCTACCGTGGCCAATGTGTTGGGTAGGTTTATCAATATTGACATAGACCGAATAACAAAAGGCTTTGTCACCTTCACCCACATATGCGTTGAAATATACCTCAATCAAGGGATACCATATAGAATTCTTATATATTGGACCGAGGGTGATCCTTACATGCAGTTGGTCAATTATTAGAACAATTCCTTTAGGTGTTTCTCCTGTCAGCAAATAGGGCACCTTCAGGCAACTTGTCCTTTATACCCAACCCCATTCTCATCCCCTGAAGAGAGGAAAGGGGCCAATAGTTTGCAAGACCCTAAAAATTACAAAATCCACTCAAACTCTTCATATGAAAACAAGAGATATCACAAAGACACTTCATCTCCTTAGCCTTCTACAAAACCATCGCAATCTCAAAAAAATGTGCAACAACCAACCACAGACCCAAAACACTAGCCTTTGACTTCAGCACAACATCCTAAAGCTTCAGAAATTTTGACTTTGAATCTTGTAGTTCAACCATTGCACACTCCCGTTGAAAAGGATGAATTGAATGACATGATCATGGTCACAACCCCGCTCTTAAGGACTCAGAAACATCCTCATGAATCAGATAATTCAAACAATTATAAGGAAGCACCCTTAGCTTCTGCAACACAAGATTCTGGCATTTCCTCACATCATCTGGATTTGGTGGTAAAGGCTTTTGAGCCTATCAGTTCCTCTGGTTGGATTTATTTTTGTAAGAAAAAATGTAGAATAGATCCTTTCAATCCAACACAATGACTTGACCCTTTCTCCTTATATTTGTATTGTTTTATCTTATTATGCCCATGTACTCCTTGTGTTTCTCTTTTAGCATAGGCTAGTCTTGAGTGTTCCCATGTTCTCCCCCTGGGGGTAACTTTTCTATCAACAAGTCTATGTATCACTTTGTGCCTTTTTATTGGTTGAATAGAATAATTCTCATCTAGTTTATTTAAAAAAAAAAAACATATAGGGTTATATATGTTATAACATATATAAACATATATGTTATAACATATAGGGTTATACATGTTATATATGTTATAACATATAAAAAACTAGTTGCAAATTCAATTGGAAACCCACAACAGAGACCTAGCATCCAAACCCTCGATAAAGACCATTCCTAACCTCTACAGAGACCATGCCTATGAACCCACATGAAATCTTGCATGGATATAAAAAAGACACAAAACAACCTATGGTCTCTATAATCCAAACCCTTGATAAAGAAACCCTCAAGAAATACCATGCCTACCCTTGACAGATAAACCCTCGACAAATATCGTTCCTACCTTCGACAAAGACCATGCCTGTGAACCTATGTGGAAGCTTGGATAGATAGCAAAAAGAGACATGATGAACTCACCAAAGAGACAAATATCGTTCATGTGAACTTGTGCGGAAGCTTGGAAAAATAGAAACAAGAGACACGACGACCTCACCAAAGAGCCAGAAAGACCAAAAATGCCTTCCAAATCAGTAGTGTTTCTAACCCTAAGAAATTTTAGGATAGAGATGCAATTTTAGGATAAAGATGTGTAATACCGGTAATATCTATGCGACCTTAGTGCCATATATTTTCCCCAGAGCACGAGAGGTCGGCCCTAATGTTTTTTGGGACATGTTGGCCCCCTTTTAGAATTTTAACAACAAGGTTGGCCCTAATGTTTTTGTAGCATTCTATTCATGAAACCATTCATACAACTCAAAAATCTACTCTAGATGTAAGATATTGATAGATTCTTAGCAAAATTTGCAATCCTATTCTAGTGATGGTTGAGGAAAAACCATACCAATACCTTCTATTAATACATGTACATTAGAGAAAAGTGTGTCGACATGTTCATAGGAACAATGTGCTTGTCATTGATGGCAAGAACACATAGGAAGGAGAAGCTCAAGAGGAGAAGCGATAGTGATCGTTGGATCCCATTCAGAATTCTTGATGATCATTAGATCTGAATTAAGACAGGAGGAGCACACAGATGGAGGAAAAATATCGGGTGTTAGATCCGAGCACGGGGTCCGACCATCATTGGATCCAGGGGAACTTGCATGTTCTTTAAAGTGAAAGGAGACGCGAGATTACAAAATCTTGAAAGCAGGACGACCGTCCATTTTCGGGCATGACACATGGTCACAGATCAACATTTCACTGACTAGAAAGTCAAAGGAAGGAAGTGTTCTAACCTTCCAACTCGTGATATGCAAAGTTATGAAAAGATATGAGCCATCAGATCGAGGAGAAATCTGGATCGTCGATCCAAGAAGGACACATGGCAAATGATCATCATTTCCCTGACTGGAAAGTCAAAGGGAGGAGGTTCCGTCACCTCTCGAACTCACGATATGCAAAATCATGACATAATCTCAGCCATTCGATCAAGGACTAATCTAGGCCATTAGATCCAGGAGGTAGATCATGACAGATCATGTCAGAAAGGACAGGTGGAAGCCTACGTGAGCAACGTCATGTGGTGCAATCATACAAGGACAAGTGTCAAGTTGATTCGGCATTTTAGGCCACTGGAAATCACAATTCTGAGTGACACGTGGTAGCCACTCAGCTTATGACACATCATTGAGTGACGCAAGAATGACATCACTTCGGGATTTTCGTTTCGAGATTTTTAGCATCAATACTCCCCCAAAGTCCCGAAAGTTGAAGTTCTGGACGAAGGATAGTAGTCTGTTCACCATGGATCGTGGACCGTTGATCTGAAGAGAAAAACACTCAAATGACTAGCCAGTGGTCATATCTCATGGTCACATTGTCGAGAGTTGGAGAGCAGAGCTAGAGCTTCCAAGCTCCATTTCAGAGATCACGATATGGAGAGTTGTGAAGTCTCACCACAATATTGCCGAAATCGTGAAACATGAAACAATGATTCAATCTGAGTCATTGATCAAGAGAGAGCATGAACCGTTGATCTGGCTCCATTTCAGAGTTTCGACGATCGCAACCTGGAGTGTCGAGACCCTTCATCACAGGAATGTTGATATGCGAAATTGCAATACAGTCTGGCCTGTGGTCATAGACAAGGTCACATCGATGAAGGTTTAAGGGAGGAGCTAGCATGAAACTAAGCTCAATTTCAGATATTGCGACCTAGAGAGTCGAGATGCCTCATCTCCAGATTACTGAATTGTGAATTGCGAAAGCGCCTTATGGATAAGCACTTGGTCATCGCTAATGGTCATGTGAATAAAAGGAGCTAGTGTAGCTAGGCTCCATTCTGGGTATCGGGAATTCTAGAGGAAGGAGTCAAGGAGACTCATGGGAGAATCCCAAAAACACAAATCATGAAAGCACCTTCTAAACATGCATTTGGTCACCACCTGAGGGAACATGTGAAAGGAAAGGTGAAAGGTGCCAAAGGAATAAGACTTCATAGGTTCACACTGTAACTGCTAGAAACCACTAATGGTTTCTATCAGAGGACTCGAAGAGACTTTAGGGTGACTTCCATAGGAGTCGAAGAGTCTCAAGGCATCTGCCAGTGGAATGAAGACTAATCATAGAGACGATTGACAGATGCTAGAGAGGACAAAGAGTTTGGATTTCCAGAGAATCTAAGGAATCTCAGCATAACGTCCATTGATGATGAACAAATGGGGGTGACCTCCAGAGAAGATGAAGAGTTTCCATGATGATCACTAGAGGACTCGACATGAGAAGGTTATGTAGAACAAAGAGACGGGGTGTTGATGATCGAGGGAGAGAAGTGGTGGAAAAGTGGAGTGGGAGTGAATATCCCGATGTGGAGAACAGTGGCATGGGGGAGAGCATGCAAAAGCATTGTGCATACAACATGCATAAGGTGCACAGAGACTATAAAAATGTAGAACAGAGAAGAGATGGGCATTGTTGTTGAGAGTGATTCATGTGTGTAGAAGGAGGCAAGGTGCAGCAGCTGAAATGCATATAAGAGGAATGGTGCATAGAAGGGACATGTCGCACAGAGAATAAAAGGCAGAAGAACATAAAGTGCAAGGAGTGTGTGCAGGAAGACACTGATGTAGGAGGAGCAGAGTAGTGTACCAGAACAGTGATGAGATCGGTAATCCATTGATAAATATTGTATCACTGTGATAAATTTACTGATAGAAAATTTTCATATTTAAGGGTGGAAGGGAGGTTCTAGGGAGGATTGTTGTCCTTAGAGTTTCAAGTAGGTGCTTGAACACAGGGATTTGTACCTTCCATCTGGTTGCAGCAAGAGAAACCAGGGTGGCAGGGTGGTGCAAGGGAGAACAATGGTTCTATGATATACAGGTCAGTGCCTGTATGACTGGAAGTTGGTGCTTCCATCCAGTTGGTGCTGGAACACTCAGGGAGTTGGTGCTTCCTTCTAGTGGGTGCTAGAGCAACCAGAGAGTTGGTGCTCTTAGCAAGTAGCAGCTTGCAAAACAGAGGTGGTAGCCTCATTATGAGTTGGTGCTCATAAATATGATAATGTACATAAAATAATTATCATATAAAGAAAAAGAGGTTTTCACCCTTTATGGGTTTCCTCGAGAATATCTGTCTTTGCATTATACATGTGTGTGATTGATGTTGAATATTCTATTGCTTATTTATTGTGATCATTGAGTGTTCTATAATGAGTTTAAAAATGGATATAATTGTTTAAGCACAGTAACAACTAATTCAAACCCCCCTGCCCCCCCCTCTCAGTTGTCCAACAAAGTGAGTCCTATTTTCTATTATAATTGTAATCTAAGGATTCTATCTCCATTACTAGTTATGTCACTAAAATCCCTTTGAATATTTTTTTATGTTTCTCTAATATGAATCCATTGAGCTCCCATTTTAAATTGAAATTGCAACATTCATTTCCCTATTCTTTGTGTTTCTTTTTCATCAATATTTCAGTCATGAATTCCCAAAACCTGTAATATGATCCAACATTTGTTCTCCTTGGCATATCAATGATCCACCATATGAGATTAGCCTTTGAAAAATGAAAAGAACCAACACTCTCTCTCCTTTCAAATTTGTTATATCACACTGTTGTTTGGTGCTTTCTTGACTAAGAATCCATGATTTGTATTCAATTGATCAACTATTTCAAATGTCCATATTTTCATCTTAAACATCATATGCAGATAAGTTTTCCCACAAAGAAATCCATAATGCATCTCTTTGTTATTGTTATTTGGGTGAAGTGAAATGTAATACCATCATTATATTACATGTTAGACTGAATACTACCGCTAAATTTTAGTGATGTATGGCTTATCTAGAGTCTTACCAGAGCTTCCATAAAAACAAGCTCATTTCTACTCACAATTTGCTGCACATTTCAAATGTTAACTAGAAAAGATAATTTTCTAGAGATGTGCCTTTATTTTCAATGTCAAGACCATTTCCTACACAATACTATTGGTTTTATAAAATTCTACCTACCTTAGAGTGATCTCATGAATAATTTTATATGAAATGATTCCAATTATGGCTACCAAAAGAACTTGAAAATCCAATTCATTAATAACTATTCCTTTGTATTTATAGCTCCATCGATGGTCATAAAATTGCCTCAATCAACAATAAAACTCGATCCTAGATATGAAAATATAATAACATGCTAAGAATAATCCCTAAAAAATACTCATGCATTTTGAGGGATAACAAACATGACACAACAATAGCCCCAACTTCCACAAGAAATTTCACATACATAGCCAGAAAAATGTATTGGCCAACTAACCCAAACATCAGTGATAGTTTCAAATGTCTCAACTACAATTTCTATGCACATGCACAAGAAAAATTGTGCACCTTAAAAGGCATGTCATATATTCCTTTTGTTGTTAATATGGAATTTGCAACAACTTTAAAGAGCTTCTCAATACACTTCTTCGTTATATATAGTTCTTTGTTTAATAACTTGAAATAATTTGTCTCCACAGGTGTAGCCCATCGATATACAATCATATAAACTAGGTTCAGGTTGTAGTGTGCACCATCTATACACAACACTCTGATCTAAAAACAACCACCAACAAACCCCATCCCAACAAAATCTAGGTTACTCAAAGCACTACCATTTGAAGCCATGATAATTCATTCCTTTCAAACATTATATAACTGAATTGTCCCCATATGGCTAACATAAATACATTCATATATGTTTGTAGAAGAAATTAAAACTTAAAACTCAATCCAGATAGAAGGTTAATAAAAACATGAAGGAAATTAAGTTAGATATATGTGTTCTAAATGTTCATTACTTTTTATGAATTTTATCAAATCTCTTTTGGAACACTTGCAAGAACTTGTACTCCCATCTAAGTTTTAGTGTTTTAAATATTCAAATCCAAACACTCAATTCTTGTTGGTCTCACTCTTGTAGGAATTCCTTGAGCTATACAACCAATGTCTAGAGAATATCCATCCAATAATTATCTATCAATAGGCCAAGACCTTTACATTTATACACATTCACCCAAAGGAAAGAAGGTACATTTAAAACTGAGAGGTTATTATCCTACTTCTAGTTCCTCCTTTACAAACTAGTCGATAACTTCTCATAATAACTGAGAAGCTATAATCCTACTTATTAGCAAGGGAGAAACATACCAAATTGTCATAAAAACACCATGGGAAACAAAAATTCCAATCAAAATAAACACAATTATAACCAACCTAGGAAAGGAAATTCCAACCAACTTCATACATCTCACCCTTGCACCATTTACGAGATACATTGTAATTACACTCACCAGTTCCTTGACCTCGGTAACATATCCTCTTCACTTTAGGCAAACTCTCCTCTAACTCAAGGAGAGTATTCTATAATACCAATAAATGAGGAACAAGGTGAAGTTGAGAGTGGCCTAAATAAAATGGAGTTTTGGAGGTTTTAGGGTTTTAAATATAGGTGATGGAAGGAATCTTATATCAATTCCAAATCCAACTAGGGAAATGGATTCAAGGTGAATCAAATGTCCGATGAGGTCAAGAGGAAACCCTCTTAAGAATGAGCTTATTTGATTCAAGTATTAGGGATTATATTAGAACCAAAAGGAAGAACCCTTTAAGAGGGGGTGGCCCCTCCAAATCGACTCCATAAGTCTTATGTGAAGGCATACCAATCCTCATCAAACATGTAAGAAAGGATGCACAAGCCCCTTCCAAGTGGACACATGGCTCTTCAAGGTGAAGGAGGCTTCAAAAGTGATGAATTTAACCCTAAAAAATGGACAACCTCCTCTAAATCAGCTCTAAGATGTGAAATGTGAACCCAGCAAGGTGTAATGACCCTCCCTAAATCATGCCAATTTCCTCTCCAAATCAATGGATGGTTTAACAAACCTGCACATGCCAAATGAAACCTTCATGCAAACTCCAAAGTGGAAATATCATCAATTGATGTGGAAGATGCCCAAAAATGAGTTAATAAGGTGAGATTTCATAAATTTGGAATGTGGCAAGGCATGAGAAGCTTTGGTTCATCAAGGATGGCCAAAAACATTTTTTTTCAATGCCTTGGGAATCATGAATTACCTCGATAAATGTAAATTACATTAGTGAAGATCCCAAAAATATGAATGAAACTAATGTCATTCCCAAACTCAACAATACACCATGCAACATTAAGTGTTGCATCATTGATCAACAAATAGTCCATGAAATTCTCTACCTCAACAAGATATGTGGAACCAAGTAGGTTTCTCAATTGTCTACAGTTGATCAAAAATCCAAAGGCTAGTGAATAAATTCACTAGGGTTGTTACCCTATACCAAAATGAGGGGTAATAGACCATATAATTCAATATGTAGCACAAAAAAAAAACATATTTTTATGCTTCATAATGTCGTCAAAAGTGCACCATATTTTGTACTCATCATCCCCGCCCCAACCAAAGATATTTTTGGCCCTAAATGTTCATACAAACTCTCTGGGAGTATACAAGGTCTTTTTTTTAGACTATTCACATAATTGGATTCCATTTTGTAGGCATTGTCATGTTGTATAATTTGTTTTTGTGTCTAGGAATTTTATGGGAATCCATTTTTTCTATCTTTTACAATTTTTGGTGGGTTTTCTTTAGGTATAACTCATTGAAATAGAACTTAGGATTATTATATTCCTATGATACAAAGCATTTTTTCCTATTCTTTCCCTTTGATTTTACCAAAGGTTCCACCCCATACCAGCAAGAAACTTAACCTCTCTAAGCCACTTTTTTGTTCTCATTGAACGCTAGTGCTCATCCTTGTATAAGTTTCCCTAGTTTAGCACATTTCACATGTTGACACCCATGCCACTTTGTACCATTGGTATGGGAGTCCACATAGTATATGCTTGCATGATTGAGCCTCATGCCTTTCTCTTCTCAATTTTTTACCATTACCTAATGGAGTCTTGAGCCGTTACACTTAGTTTATTGTCTTACTTTAGAATCATGTTGATGAACCATTGTTTCACCCCATTCTTGTTTTAAATATTCACCTCCAAACATTCTACCATCATTATTAATCCCACTTAAGGAGACACATAATGGGCACATCATTGCTCACTTCCCGACCTTTGTTATTGTTGGTCACTATAATTACTTAATTGATTTCAAACAATCAAGTGAAACATAAATTATCAACCCAGGGAAGTCTTTTTATTTCAAAGATAACCACGCACTATATATGCTCAATTCCAAAAGCAACTTACAGTTGTAGTAAAAGAAGCTATACTAATCATACTTGTTGAAGTTCTGAATTAAATCACAGGAAGGCAATTTCCTTATTACAGAATTTAAAGATTAATCTAAGAATTCTGGATTACATTAAAATAATACTTGCAACAGGAAAGAACACTACTCTGCAATCATAGGATAGGACCCTTGCTCTCAAACAGAGACTTTAGTGCTGACACCCTTCATGAAAACAGTAATGCAGAAAAAGATAACTCTATCTAGCAGAGAACAAGACCAATTAGTCCCTTCCTTTCTAAGCAGGAACCTTAAGCCCTATTTCTATTAGCACACCTTGTGAAATAGAGATTACAGAGAGAAGGATGATATGATCCCTTCCTGTCTGAGAAAGGACCCTTAACCCAGTCTCTGGCTAGCACACTTGCAGGAATGAATAAATTCTACAGAGGACAGGATGTTCTGATCCCTTCCTGTCTGAGAAGGAACACTTGACCCAGTCTCTTGCTAACAAAATTGCAGCAGTAAATGAAATCTATAGAGTATAGGATGTTATGATTCCTTCCTATCTGAGCAGGAACCCTTAACCCAGTCTCTGGCTAACGAACTTGCAGTAGTAAAAGAAATCTACAGAGGACAGGATGTTTTGATTCCTTCATGTCTGAGTAGGAACCCTTAACCCAGTCTCTGGCTAACAAAATTGCAGCAGTAAAATAAATCTACAGAGGACAGGATGTTCTGATTCCTTCCTGTCTGAGCAGGAACCCTTAACCCAGTCTCTGACTAGCCTCACAAAATCATCACACAATATTGCTAATGAAAGATTACGAATTTAATTCAATAACTTAAGACAGAGTCAGTAGTGTTTCAGCAAAGCGGAATCCATTAAAAACAGTGTTTCAGCATATGAAAATTAAACACACATAAACAGAGAACACACTCTACAACTAATGGGTGAATCTTGTGAAGAAGGTGGGCCCTCCCTTCTCACAAGATTCCCCTGGAACGAGAAAAGCTAGAAGGAGATAATCAAAGCAGTCTTGTATTCATCTATCAAAATATCCTGTTACAGTCTGAAAATGAAGTACACGTCCCTCTCTCTCTGAAACTTTTCAATACATAAAACTTGGATCCCTCGAATGAAGAATTCCACTTATTTAAAGAGGGAACCTCCTCGATGAAATATATCAAAAAATTACAATGTATATCTGAATTAGATCTTCTTTCTAAACCAGAGCAGGATGTCCTGGTCTCACGCAACATAAATGCTATTACAAGAGCTGGATGAGGTATTGTTGTTACAACTGGAGTAACAACTTCTTCTCATAGTTGTCGATGCAGTCTCAGCATCGCAATTCATGGGTTGTTTCAGCCACGTGAATTGCGCTCTTGACTGTGTCGGCTTTGATCGCTAACTGTAACGGCTTCCTTGTGTTTCAGCATCGTTGGTTCTGGCGGTCTCCTCTGTGTTTCAGCATCTGCAGCTCTTAGACTTTGTAGCAGCTCTGTGTCTCAGCCTCTGCAACTCCGGACTGTATGACAGTTCTGTGTTGCAGCATCAAGGGCCTCGGACTGTGTTTCAGCAACAGGGACCTCGGACTGTGTTTCAGCAACAGGGACCTCAGACTGTGTTTCAGCAACAGGGACGTCGGACTGTGTAACAGCTCCGTGTTTCAGCATCTGCGACCTGGACTGTGTTTCAGCAATAGGGACCTCGGACTGTGTAACAGCTCCATGTTTCAACATCTGCGTCCTGGACTATGTTTCAGCAATAGGCTTCAAATGCTAGTCTGCAGCCTAATCAATGGTTAAGTACAAAAGTGATGTAAAATATTATGCAAAACAGATTAAACGTATAGTAATGAGAAAGGACATTGTATACCTTGGAATGATCAGATGAAGTGATAGTATGAGTCTAAATACAGGTGATCAAGGGTATAATAATGGCAAAAGGTATGGGCAAAAAGGTACATTGTGTGGTCCTAACATCCCCCCCAGCTCAAGGTGTTGCATGTCCTCAGGCAACTCACTCTGAATCAGAGTCTTGATACCGACTTTGATCGTGTAAATTACTTAAGCAGTATCTCTGGGAGGTACTGTCTGTTGGGGTTCTGAACCCCTGGACCTGCTGCAATCTTTGCCATGCTGCTGTCTCTACCTTCTCAGGTAGCTTATAACTAACTTGATATCTCTCTATGGGAAACCATAGGAAAGTAAAAATTGCACCCTATCTAGTTTTCATCACAATGTCTAACACACTGGATGTAGCTGGGTACCCTGGAAAGTGCTGCATCTAGATTGGCAGGACCAAAAGGATTGTGTTGTTGCCTCTTTTCTGTGGATTGCTACCAAAACAGGTTATTGGCCTGGAGGGAAGGAATCTCTATGGCACTAATGTTGTGCTGACACTCTTGGAGCACTACTGACTGTAGCTGTTGAACATGCTCAGTCACCCGTGGTTGTTTTAAGACCTCATAATATTGTGAAATAAAAGTGGCTACCCTCTGAGGTTCTGGTCTAATCCAGAGGAGACGATCTTCGTTATGCTTAGCAGCCAAGAAATCATTTTGCCACCAAATTTGATTATAAAGAAATGAAGTAAATGCTCGAATTTGAACATCCCCAACAAGGGGATTTATGTTTAACAACCTGTTTTCTGGAATAGCCTCATTATGGAAGTATGCCTCACATAAGAGGTGCTGATCCCTGGTAGAGGCTGC
>ML781005.1:2024652-2045510 GCA_009831015.1 Picea engelmannii | reverse complement strand
TCCAGAGAGTCATCCCTTACCCCTTTTAATAAAATAGTTTTGAGAATATCCTTACTTACATTGGGATGACTGGATCTTTGTAGATTGTATTGTAGCCTTTCTACAAAGTCTTCTAGATTCTCGTCTTCTTTCTGCATCATTTTCAATAGCTCCTCCCTCTTTTCTCTCGTTCAGCAGTAGTCCTGGTATTTGTTCAATAATTTTTGCTTCATTTGGTCCCATGTTCTGATCACATGGCCTCCAAGACTCATAAACCATCTTAGTGCATTCCCTTTTAGTGTTGCTGGAAATAACTTTAGTTTCTGAGCATTAGAGATGTAATCATAGCTTCTACATAATATATCAAACTCAAACAAAAATTCATCAGGATCCTCTGAAGATAAACCATGAAAATTAGGCAATGCTAAAAGTGGGATATTTTTCATAGGGGCTGCTCCCCTAGGGAGATCGCCAATAGGAAATCCTAATGTAGAAAAAGAATTTTCATCTTTTACCTCTCCTTCAGGATCTACCTGCTCTTCATGATGCAATTGTTCATTATACTCATCCATGTTTTCTTCTGCCTGCTCCCCTGCTGCACTTGCTCTGTCCTCAATGTCTCCTACTGGCTTTTGGATTGTCTCTGGACTCCAAACTTCTTTCCCTGTTCCAAAAGCTACTTGGAATGAAGGCTGGGAGTTTTGTCTTCGAAAGTTTGGTCGTTGAGCAGCAGATTCAGACTTTGATAGGATCTCGTTGATGTAAGTCTTTCTTCCTCCTTTTCCTTTTCCCTTGCCACCTGTAGGGTTAGTATCTTTGGGGGTTTTCATGCAATCTTTTTAGCTAAAGAAAAAAATCATAAGTGCTTTTGAAATCTATAGCTATCTTCCCCGGCAACAGCGCCAAAATGTTGGTCACTATAATTGCTTAATTGATTTCAAACAATCAAGTGAAACATAAATTATCAACCCATGGAAGTCTTTTTATTTCAAAGATAACCACGCACTATATATCCTCAATTCCAAAAGCAACTTACAGTTGTAGTAAAAGAAGCTATACTAATCATACTTGCTGAAGTTCTGAATTAAATCACAGGAAGGCAATTTCCTTATTGCAGAATTTAAAGATTAATCTAAGAATACTGGATTACATTAAAATAATACTTGCAACAGGAAAGAACACTACTCTGCAATCAGAGGACATGACCCTTGCTCTCAAACAGAGACTTCAGTGCTGACACCCTTCATGAAAATAGTAATGCAGAAAAACATAACTCTATCTAGCAGAGAACAAGACCAATTAGTCCCTTCCTTTCTAAGTAGGAACCTTAAGCCCTATTTCTGTTAGCACACCTTGTGAAATAGAGATTACAGAGAGCAGGATGATATGATCCCTTCCTGTCTGAGCAGGGACCCTTAACCCAGTCTCTGGCTAGCACACTTGCAGGAATGAATAAATTCTACAGAGGACAGGATGTTCTGATCCCTTCCTGTCTGAGGAGGAACCCTTGACCCAGTCTCTTGCTAACAAACTTGCAGCAGTAAATGAAATCTATAGAGGACAGGATGTTCTGATTCCTTCCTGTCTGAGTAGGAACCCTTAACCTAGTCTCTGGCTAACGAACTTGCAGCAGTAAAAGAAATCTACAGAGGACAGGATGTTCTGATTCCTTCCTGTCTGAGCAGGAACCCTTAACCCAGTCTCTGGCTAACGAACTTGCAGCAGTAAAAGAAATCTACAAGGGACAAGATGTTTTGATTCCTTCCTGTCTGACTAGGAACCCTTAACCTAGTCTCTGGCTAACAAACTTGCAGCAGTAAAATAAATCTACAGAGGATAGGATGTTCTGATTCCTTCCTGTCTGAGCAGGAACCCTTAACCCAGTCTCTGACTAGCCTCACAAAATCATCACACAAGATTGCTAATGAAAGATTACGAATTTCATTCAATAACTTAAGACAGAGTCAGTAGTGTTTCAGCAAAGTGGAATCCATTAAAAACAGTGTTTCAGCATATGAAAATTAAACACACATAAACAGAGAACACACTCTACAACTAATGGGTGAATCTTGTGAAGAAGGTGGGCCCTCCCTTCTCACAAGATTCCCCTGGAACGGGAAAAGCTAGAAGGAGATAATCAAAGCAGTCTTGTATTCATCTATCAAAATATCTTGTTACAGTCTAAAAATGAAGTACACGTCCCTCTCTCTCTGAAGCTTTTCAATACATAAAACTTGGATCCCTCGAATGAAGAATTCCCCTTATTTAAAGAGGGAACCTCCTCGATGCAATATATCAAAAAATTACAATGTATATCTGAATCGGATCTTCTTTCTAAACCAGAGCAGGATTTCTTGGTCTCACGCAACAGAAATGCTATTATAGGAGCTGGATGAGGTATTGTTGTTACAACTAGAGTAACATCTTCTTCTCTTAGTTGCCTATGTTGTTTCATCATCGCAATTCACGGGTTGTTTCAGCCACGTGAATTGCACTCTTGACTGTGTCGGCTTTGACCGCTAACTGTATCGACTTCCTTGTGTTTCAGCATCGTTGGTTCTGGCAGTCTCCTCTGTGTTTCAGCATCTGCAGCTCTTAGACTTTGTAGCAGCTCTTTGTCTCAGCCTCTGCGACTCCGGACTGTATGACAGTTCTGTGTTGCAGCATCAGGGGCCTCGGACTGTGTTTTAGCAACAGGGACCTCGGACTGTGTTTCAGCAACATGGACCTCGGACTGTGTAATAGCTTCGTGTTTCAGCATCTGCGACCTGGACTGTGTTTCAGCAACAGGGACCTCGGACTGTGTAACAGCTCCGTGTTTCATCATCTGCGTCCTGGACTGTGTTTCAGCAATAGGCTTCAAATGCTAGTCTGCAGCCTAATCAATGGTTAACTACAAAAGTGATGTAAAATATTATGCAAAACAAATTAAACGTATAGTAATGAGAAAGGACGTTGTATACCTTGGAATGATCGGATGAAGTGATAGTATGAGTCTAAATACAGGTGATCAAGGGTATAATAATGGCAAAAGGTATGGGCAAAAAGGTACATTGTGTGGTCCTAACAGTTATCATGTTCCTTAAAAAAATAAAAAATCATATGGCACTCGCCTCCTCATTCTAACATACATAACAAAAACACTATTTTAATATTTATAAAAATAAAAAATTAATAACAAGAAATGAAAAACACATCATTCCCAAAACATTAAAAAAAACAAAAAAGAGGAAATACAATTATTTTTTTATTATTATTCGATATGCCATCACTTCTAGTTTGGTTAGCTATCAATGTCAACCTTATCTACAGAATCAATATTCTGTCACCTTATCCTACAATTTTATAAGTGTGATTAGGTCTTGAGTCATGTCCATTCACCATTAATCCAACCATGTAATCGTGGCCTTTGAATAAGGGCTTGTCCCATTTGTCAAATTTTTGTGCCTTTGTTGTTGAGTCACATTCAACCTCACAATATGGTGTCTCCTCTATGTTCCCAAATAAACTTTCATTGCTACTCACCTCAAATTCTCCAAATTCGCGTTGATATTTATGAAATTTTCATTAGCTAAAAGTCTATGTAGGTTGATTAAGCACTCAGGTTTGTCACAAGAAGTAACAAGAATTAAGTATATTGATCAATGGGAGGAGAACAGGGAGGAGAGGGATCATCCTATAGCACCTTGAACCTTCCTCTTTTCATTTGTTTTTCATAGAGGTATTATGACCTGAATTCAAATGTATCATGTTACACATGTTATGGTTTCATATTGTAATTAACATGATTATCATCATGAGCATAGGCATGCTTGCCTCATTGATAATATTATAGAACATGTTCACATCACACTTTTTGTTATGTAGGTGATAGTATATCTCTCTCCAAGGTTGGTTTACCTTCAACAAGGTTCCCAATACCTACAATATATTGACTCTATTTTTCATAATTAAAAAAAACCCTTTATGAATGAACGTGGTTATTGGTCAACAAGGTGAAGCCCCCGTGATCCTTACGAGTATTTAAGATGTGTATGGTGGTCTCTATAATCATAAAAGTATACTATGTTGGAAATGATGAAATCTGATTCAATGTTCTATAGGTGTACTAAGTGAACTATGACATTTGCATGGTATTTTAAAAAATTGGGTCATTTTGCTTCCATTTATCTGGATAATTAGCTCATAATTTTTGTCATTAGCAATGCACACATAGTAATCAATAAAGAAATTATTTATCTTCTTGAAACCTCTTGCTCCTTCCCATAGCAAGTTTTCATCGGAGCTGAAATTCTTGCATTTCATTTTCCTCTTGCATGGTTTAAACAGTCGAGTCGAAACACCATTAGTTTCATGACCAGTCCTTTGAGTAACAACAACCTAAAATCAAGCGCTGATTAAAATTTATCTGGCAACTTTTCTAGGGCTCTTCAAACCCATATTAGCTTAGGTGTAGAGATTTTGAATAGGATTTTGAGAATAACTTTTCAAAGATACTAAAAAAAACATAAATATTTGAGTTAGGGAGTGAAATCTAGTTGTTATATCACTGACATTGGGAAGCCCTTCTAACACAAGGGTCAAGAACGAGGTTTCATTGGGGATGAAAGAGTAATCAACCCTGCTTTGTTGGTCTTGGTGTCAACTTTCAACTCTCTCCCCTCTGCTTTGCTATAGTAGGTGGCACCATAGAGGCAATAATATTTTAGACTTCCTGTTAGTGATTAAAAATGTAATGGTGCTTTTGAGAGCCTTTTCATCTCTCTCTCAATTTTACTATTACTTTCTATAGTCTTTTGGTAAATGTCTTGTTGTCATAATCCCTCAACTTCCCATTAAGATTCGACCAGCTCCCATTGATCACTCTTGCCCATAAATTCTTTGGTTTCTTCCTCTAGACATGCAATAAAAAAATGCAAAATAAATGATACCTAGTCTATAAACCTAGCTTTATTGGGCTTTATATTGTCAAACAATAATATGCATTTTTGTTGTAAAGTGGTGGTTGCTCGAAGTGATTCTAAACCTAAGACATATCACATAAAAACTACATGCCTAATTCGTATGCCTAAGTCCAAGTCTCGTTTCAAATTAAATTGAACCTAGCCTTTTGGGTCTTATGGGTTTTTTTTCAAAAAAAAAGCTTGGAAATCCCACATGCTAGCCACGAGTCATAGCCAAGCTATGAGTCATGCCATGAGTTAATCCAGGGGTTAACACACAATCCCAATAGACATGCCAAATCTACGAGTCAAGACACATCACTGACCAAACTCTGAGTCACAAGGAAGAACCACGAGCAAGGGGAATTTGTGCCGAGTTTCAGATTTCATTTGCCTCTGCCAAATATTTTTTTTGTTGAGATTACAGGTGTCGAATCATGGTCAAGAGCTAGAAGTTTTGAAGGTATCCACCAAACTGCTAGAATCAAGTCATTATTGTGGAGATTTGGGGTGTCCTGTGTCAAGCCAACAAGTTTGACAGAGAAGAATCCCGAGGTGCTAAGTTTTCATTCTTTGACTTACTCTGTACATGAGGAAGGTGCCAACGCTTCTTCAATATTTTGTACTCAAGGGTGGTGAAGTTCTTCGCTTTATTATTGAAGGTGCTGACTTGATTTTTCCTGGTATTAGTATTCTTCCAAAGGATTTCCTTCATTCTCAACACGAGAGCCTTGGTCAGTTAAATTTCTGGGAAATTCTTTCCCTATTGATGTAGGATCGACTTACATGAGTAGTGAGGAAGCATCTAAAGCTAGTCTATGTGGGAAAGATTTGTGACTCACTCGAGATACATGATGGGAGTCTGTTGAAGCCAAAATGTCCTCTTTCTCGCTCTCCTGTATCACATTTTAATTTGATTTGGAAAGAAAGAAATGCAATATCTTGGAAAGATAACCTTCACTCAATTCTTAGTTATCCATAGAGAACTCGGATAGCAGAAAATAGGATACAAGTATTATTCCACTGTATTATCTTTTAGATTTATCAAGCCTCTAGTTTCGGTGGCTTGCACGGGTTTCAAAAGGTGTTCTTAATCACCAGAAATAGGATTTTTGGTGGCTTACTCACCATAAATTTTGGCCTCTAAATCACTGAAAACGCAGAGACTGGCAGAATGCTCCTCTTTTTGCTCAGATTGAGCATTTTTGTTTCCAGATTATATGGGGATGGTTTCTTATGAAAGATAAGAATTAATGGAATACAGATTAACCTCCCTTTCCATTTTTTGAAGAAGATATAAAGACAAAGAGGTTAAGGGGCCTTTCTATTTTTTGGCCAAAATATTGCCCAATTGTCAAAGAAAAGATTCCAAGTTGCCTTGTCATCACTCGACAAGATTATTGAAGATTATGAAGATCATTGCAGCTGCCAAGGATTGTTGAAGATTTAGTGATAAGGGTTTGATCCTTAAGATAGGTTTACTTCCTTAATTTGTGAAACTATTTTGACTTTTTATTATTAGCATATTGAGATCAAGTTTCTTAGGATCTGTAACTACTTTGTAAAAACTATAGAGATTAGGCCTTGAGGGGAGGCTGGAGAGGGGTCGACTTTGGGGATTATACATGGCTTGTACTCCCAAACTTCTCATAGCATTTCATAATATACTCTTATTTTGCCTATAATGTTCATATTTACCTCTTGTCCATTCTATGCTTGTATCTGAATGATTTATTTCATTTCTTATACTTATCTAGTGTCTGAGAACTATCATCTTATCATTACACTGATAAACTAAACTTTACAAGTATTCCTTACTTATTATATTGGCCATTTATATATATTGTTTATGTATGTTTCTGCTGATAGGATAAGATCTCTCCACACTTTCACCTTTATTAAATCCTTTGAACAGAGTTGGCTAAAAGCCTTGTCTATATGATTGTGTCTATGCATGTTTTGATTGAGTAAACCTTGTATCAGTCACCTGCCTTGATCCACTTGAGTAAACATTGAGAGGATAAGTTAAGTTACGAGGCTCATTCCTTTTTCATTCAGGGAAAGAATCCTGGAGTGATAACAAATTGGCATCGTTGCCTAGGAAAGGAGATTGAAGCTCAACTTCCTTGGGAGATGACATAGATCCATCTTTGATGATAGAGAAAGCATGTACATTTCATTGGTTGTAATCTTCTATATGGAAACTCCATTGAAGAATTGTGGCTCCAAGGAGGGCTCATACCAGAGAAAATCAAGAGAGGCCACCAACTACACCTGTTGCAGACCCAAAGAAGATCATCAAAAGAGGAATATCTCTACAAAGGAAAACTTCCAGAGCAACAAGGACATCTAGATCAGGTATCTCAAGAGGTACTACTTCTTTATTTGTACCTAGAACACCTTCCATTAAGTCTACTTCTGTTGAATCTTCTTTTTCTTAGAAAACTGTAGTTAAATCAGAGAATCCAAAGGGTGATGAGACTTCATTAGATTCTGTTTTTATAAATCCTTTTCCTAAGAATTTGTTTGTACATAGTTTAGGGAAACAAGTTGAACAATCTACCCCGGAAGAGGACTGCTCCTCTTCTCTGAATTCTTTGCAAACATAACCAGAAAAACTCTACTCCTATAATCATACAAGTTTTCCTGTAGTAGAGTTTGTTCTCCAAGACCTGTTTGTAAAAGGGGAAGAAAATCTATCCCTACTGCTAGGGAAGATTTACAAAGCCTTCAATTTCTCTAATCCACCTGAATCTAATAAGACTCCACTGGGAAGGATCCAGTTGACAGAAGATGAAGGAGATGAATTTCAAATCCAGGTATCAGTTCATTAGTTTGCTTCATTAACTGTTTTTTTTCTTTATCATCTCTTTCATGCTTTTCCCTTCACGTGTAAAGAGAATCATTTTCTGTTTTGTATATTCAGAAAATCAACATCCTTCTTCTATATATCCATCTTTAGAAGAAGAAGTTCTGCATACTGCTTATATTGTAGATGTTGATTCAATATCTATACCTCGGCCCGTTCATAAAGATGATCATTGTATTCAAATCCCCCTTGAATCTGATCAGCCATGTAACTATACAGAGCTCAGAACCGACTCAAACCCTATCCATAGCTCATCACCTTCTGGCATTACTACTGAACCTTGTCATCAACATGTTAGCTCTCATAATCAGCCTACTTCTTTTCAAATTAATATCATGATGAAGATGTTCAAACCTTTAAGGTTTCCCTATCTCTTTAATCCTTACCCTCTTGACTGCTATGGATATCTTCCCTATTTTTCTAGAGAGAATCAAGTTTCAGCTGAGAGGCACTTAGAATCCTTTGAGGATTTTGTTGAGCGATTCAAGATTTTTCATGAAGATGTGATCATGAGATTTTTCTCCAAGTCTTTGATCATAGATGTTGCTGCATGGTTTAAGGGTCTGAGAGCCAATTCTATTGGCTCTTGGATCGAGTTCTTTAATGTTTTCTTGAAGTATTGGAGTGAGTGAAAATCACTAGATTCATACCTTGCTGATTTTTATGCTTTGAAGTGAGAGCAGGGTGAAACTTTGCCTGTCTTCAATCGAAGATTTTGCAGCAGATATCATGACATGCCTTTGGAGATCTGGCCTTCAGAGACAACTGCCATGATATATTATGGTATGGGTCTTTATTCAAAACTTTCCCTTCTTCTGTTAGAACAAAAGTCTTCATCCTTAAGGAGCTTGTTTGAAGATGCTTGAGAGGTAGAGGAGAACATCCATGCTTCCAGGAAGATCAGAGAGTGGGTTTACTCTGAAAATTTGCAAGAACATAAGCAAGAAGAATGTCAGCAAATAGGAGGTCAGTATGTTTCAGAAGTTGAGCAGGAAGGTAGTGAATGTGAACCAGTTTTGGAACAACAGTGAGCATGTGATTTTATTTCAGATTCAAAGCAAGAAAGCAGTGAGTATGAAACAAATATGGAACAACACCCTAAAAGTGAGTATATTTCAGATTCAGAATCAGATTCTTCAGTATATTCAGAGTATTCTAGAGATAGGTATACATGTGAAGTCTATGATCAGTTTGTAAATCAGAGTGAGCCTATGATAAGTAAATACTGCATAGGAAATTATATGTTTTTAACTGATCCTTATTCATATGATTTTAACACTGTTTTATCATCATCTTCTGAGCACTTTTCCGAAGAGAAAGTTGTGATGATTGGTGATCAAAATCTGATCTCAAGGGAGCAAGAAGGTGGTCAGTCTTCTACCAGAGGAACAATCATGGCTGAGCAAGAGGTTTTCATATATGTGCAGTTGTTTCCCAAAGAACAATATGTTTCTGATTTTCTTTTCAGGGATCCAGTGGTAGTTTTCATGGAGTTACACTTTTCAGAGAGCTTGAAAGTTTCAGATTTCTTTAGCTCACCCATGTTTTTAGGTGAGTATGATTTCCAGAAAGACTTCTTATCACTGTTGTTTCATGTCAAACATCATTTGTTGATTAGTGATAAAGATGAGATTTCTTCAGTATTAAAATTGCTTGGATGGTTGTTATGGAAATCATCCTTTACCTAACCTGAATGCAGATCTAGTTAGAGTAGGAGTAGGAGAATAATCTTGTTTTATGAGCAAGTAGTCTCTTTCAATTGTTGGTTTGTTGAATAAGTAGAGTAGGCTACAGGTTTGCAGAAAATCAGTTGCACAGGCAAAATAACTCCATGCCCAATGCTAAAGGCGGCCAGACGACTCCATGCCCAATGCTAAAGGCGACTGGAACTACTAGGTTCTTGGAAACCTCACAGGGAAGTCTCCATCCCAATTGGAGCTAGATGTTAGCACTCAAAAGTTACTGGGAAAATTTGAGTGCCTTCATAAATTTTGTGCTAAAATTGTCCTACTTTATTTGCTCTTTTACCCATTGTCATAATCTCCAAACATTCTATCGAGTTTTGACCAGCTTAAAATGATTACTTTTGCACACAAACCCTATGGCCTTTGTCCTCTCAACCTGCAAAATAAATGTTAGAAATCCCTATTGAATTCTACCACACCTTTATGACAAGTTTTTCATTCAACACTTTTATTCTAAAGTTATATATTTATATAATTCTGTTATTAAATATATATTACAAAAAAGTTTCTGACCTATTGCATACTAAGTCCAAACAACACAAACTCTGAATTAACATGTCAAGTGCATTCAACACATAAACCAATAGAAGTTAGCACTCAAAGAAATTGGCAGAGCCATGGTAGAATCCCAGTGCAATTGCCCAACCTGACACCACTCATTTCATCGAATATAGAATGTGTCCAATTAATGATGCCAGTGTCAGAAGAGTTTAAAGGAAGACAGATCCAAAGTGCCAAGTTGCCATTAGGAGATGCTTTTTCCATTTTCCATATTCTGCAGAGGTAGAAGTGTCAAGTTTTATCTAAATATTGCAGGTGTTCCCATTACTCTATAAGCGGGTATTGAGATAAGGGTATCCTCTTTAGTGGCCTCACAATTCTAGAATGTCAAAATGCACTTCCAGTGGAAATATTTGGTGGGGAACCATTACCTGAAGGGAAGTTGTGGTTTCTTTTGACTAGAAAGATGCAAACTATAGAACAAATGTCTACATTGGCCAAGGAACTTCAAATTTGTGCAGAGGTTCCATATTATGTCTTTAAATTCTTCAACAACCTTCCAGAAACGACCCATCCAATGACACAATTTACATCTGGCATTATAGCACTTCAGGTTCATCATTCATCAACCAGTTATCATTTTGTTTGATGGTTTCAAGTTCAAATTGCAACGCAAGAGGATCTTCATGCTCAATTGCAATAACTCATTCCAGAACGAAAAGAAAGGTTAAAGAAATTGAAGTCTGAATGTAGAAAAGTCTCGGTCACGGATGTAGCTCTAGACATGGTAATTGGAGGCATGAGAGAGATCAAGGGAATGATATGGGACACTTCACTATTCAAGTAACAACCATCCATCATAAGTCTAGTGCAACAAACTGTTAAGTATGCCATAATTCAAGACACAAATCATTCACATGCCAAGTCGACAGCCAAGTTCAAACGCCTAGTTCTATAGTCCATTTATCTCATCGATAAGTTTATTCTTCAAACTCTCTACCAGGTCTCCAAGATGAGATTACAGATGTCAAAGGGAGAGTTCAGATAAATGTGGTTGGAAGATTTATGCGTAGGTGAACGTGCCAAATGTTACAACTCTGCAGATATGGTAGATATCAGGTTTTAAAGGTCGACTGCCAGATCTAGTTAAAATGCTATCACTCCTGAATAACTAGATCTACTCTCAAGATTTTTCGTTCTTCATGTACATAGTGTAGATCATGCCAACTACATTAGAGTTGATAGATTTGCGAACATGCAACCATATGTCCCAGAAATAGGAAGGAACTAGACCATATTCAATGGCATATCATTTCAAAGAATGCACAGGTGAATTGATTGTAGGTTTAAAGGTATCATCAAGTGCATATGTCATACGCTTTCAAATTTGCAGATGAGGAGGATGGTAAATATAATGTGCTTGGAGAAGCATTTCTTATGATGACTTTAGTAGCTGGGAGCGAGCAACAACAAAGCATTTTAAGTTTGAGAAAGAAAACTACCTTTTTGGTGTCTTAGGCAGACATTTCAACAGTTCATTAGCCACCGAAAGTGGATCTTTCGGTGGCTAAGAGGCTCGGATTTTGGCTCTCCTAGCCACTGAAAGCACAGAACATGACAGAAAGCTGCCATTTTTGCACAGATCCAAGATTTTCTCACCCAGATGCCTAGAGGATGGTTTGTAATGATGGATAATAATTAAGGGCATCAGTTTTAGGTTTTGGTTCCAACTTTCAAGGTGCTAGCAAGGAGGAGAAGATAAAATTGGTTATCTGTTTTTGGAAAAAAATGTCTTTTGCTAAAGATGGCAATTTCCCCTTATCCATCAGCCTTAGAAGACTTCCTACAGCTATCGAAGATTATGAGGATATGAAGACCATAAAAGATAAGGATTTGACCTATAAAATAGGATCCTTTCCTATTTTCTTGTGTCAGTTTTTGACTTTCTATTTTAAGTAAATTTGATCCAGTATTCTAGTATTTGGGTATCTGATGTAAAGGCTATTGTAACGACCCTACTTAAATAAATGTATAGGATTATTAATTATAATTAAATTGATAATATGATTGTCCTAAGATGTTAGCTAAACAATAATTATTTTTTTATATAATATTAACTAATTAATTATCACTAATTATTTGTTCATAACTGTCAATGGTTAATTAATTATTAATGGACTCTTTAATTATGTGAGTAAATAATTAATGGGGTTAATAATTTAATTTATTAATACTTACATATACGGGAAGGGATAGGACATTAAATGTAAAGATAAGATAAGATAAGATAATAAATACAAGGGGATAAGACAATAAATAAAGGAATAAGGAAATTAATGAAGGGAGGAGTCGGTGAAGGGGGATATGATGGGGGAGAGCCTTATGGTGGAGGGCATTCTTTAGAGGAGGATTTTTTTTTGTTTTCGGGGGAAGAAGCATTTTGGAGGGGGACGAGAGGTTTTTGGGCATGGTTTTTCTGGTTTTGTGGGAGATTGTTTCAGACTGTGAGTATCATTGCAGGGGGCACAGGGTTGCTCGGGGTTTTGGGCACAGGGGCCAGGATTCCTTTCAGTTTCCTGGAGCTAGGGAGCCGGAAAGGCTGCTCCTAGCTGGCTGGGTGGATAGTCGGTTTGGGCAGTGTTGGTCAGTGCATCAAGCTAGGCAAGACAACAACAAGGCAGCAGGGAAGGGACAACCATATCGACGAGAATTAGCATCAGAAACAGGTATTTATTTGTGATTTGTTGAGTTATTTCCATGCTGTAGATAGATTTTAACTTATGCAGAATATTTATGCTTTTGGTGTGAATGAATAATTTACGTAAGGCAATTATATGTTAATTGAATTAAAATTTTGTATTTAATTAAGCTGGGTCTCTACACATGGTATCAGAGCTTTTGTTTGAAATCTGGGCCTGAGGGCCAAAACTCCAAGCTCTAACTCCAGCCACGCCTAACCTGCAAACCAAACACAGAAATTTTAACACAAATATAAAAATAAATGCAATACGAATTGAAAATGTAAAAACAAAATTTACCAAGCAACTAGGGCTGTTACAATTATTTCTGCATCTGATCTCTTTGCAACTTCTGATGAAACCCTCCTAGAAGACTAAAAAAAAATAGGAAGTAGATTCTATGGTTTTCTACTCTTTCTCTGAAACTGGCAAAAGCACATTAAGAGCAATTCGCTGGAACTTGTTCAGATTTAACTTCCAATCCATAAATATGAAGAAATCAAGCTTAATCTAAGGGTAAATTTGTGGCAATTATTTCTAAAGTTTAACCTTGAACCAAGAAGAAAACGAAACTAATTCCAAGATAAATATCCACACCAAATTTCCGTAATAATTTCAATATTATAACCTTAAACATGAAAATACAGGAGAAGAAATTCCAAGCGAGTTTGCCCCAATCATTTTAGCAATAAACCCCCCCCAAAAAAATATGGGATAAGGAATTCCAAGCTATATCGGGGCGGGAAGAAGCTCAACTCCAGTTTTGGTTCAGAAGAGAGGGGAAAAGAGAACCTTCCATGGTTGTTAGCGGCAGTCTACGGTTACATTTGAATAGCAGTTCGGTGGAATCCTTATTATCATTCACTAGCGGGAAAGGAAAAGAGTACAATCTTCCTTGCGCATGGTTTGACTGGCATTAATTGGAGTAAGAAGGTAGAGATTTTGGCTAGAGAGCTTTAAAAAATTCGCAAAGGAGACCAGGAAAAGTATTTCATAAATGATGAAATCGGGATGCTGTGATTGTGGGCTAACACAAACCCCCAACACTAGAGGCAAGGTTGTAGTTGGTGCAGAATTCAAAGACATGGTGAGAAAGTGAATGCGTACCATGGAGGGAGTTACATTTCATATGAGCCATGATCTTTTCCGGACCAAAATCAAAATACAATAAGAAGAAAATATTAGTTCTGATTGGCAATTTAAAAAATATAAAAATAATATATTTTGTTGGAGCAACCATAGGAGCAAGAAGGTTACTGCTACAATCATCCTTATCCCATTCACAAGGCAACAATGAAATTCAAGAAAATATTTTCCAGTGCAAAAAAATGATAAAATTATTCACTAAATCTTCCCTACGTGAATATTACAGTACCTCTGCTTCTCACGTCTCACCTATATGCAGGAGATTTTGTGAATTTATGAGATGCTAGGGTAATCTGAGCCCTGGCATATAACACACTGTGGCCATAACAATGTCCAGATTAAATCTATTTAAAAACAGAAGAAGAACCAGGATCAAACAGGTGCTTGAACTCGATACCTAAAACAGAATAACAGAGAAGAAGCAGAAGAGATAGAAACACTAAATATCTATTATATAGTTGATTTGATGTTTATTACAAGGCAAACACCCGTATATATAATACACTGGAAAGAGCCCAACATTAAAGATGGGTGGTTGGCAGTTCACCTGCCAAGCAGCAGTAAGTCAATTATGCACAACAACTGACCACTGACCTAAGTAAACTTAACTACATGGTGTATGTACACCAACACTTAGCGAGAATGTGAACAACACATGATGGGAGTCACACAGAATTCTCTTCATTGGGATTGCCTTTCCTTGGGCAGATTCCTCAAAATGAATGAGAATCAAGGACATCAACTACATTGGATAAGTGCATTGGAGAATCCATGGCAGATCTTGCTCTCTCCTAGGTATCAGACTACAACTGAACTAATAAAGGCTTTAGAGAGGCACCCCGCTTATTTTTTTTTTACAATGTTTTCAAATTCCTGCATTCAAAGAAAGCCTAAAAAAAGGGAATGCACATCGAGGGTGGTCGTAGATGCACAAAAAGATGATATCACTGTTTGATGCTAAGAAGAATAGAGATAAAATGATGCACACTAAATACACTATAGAGATACAGAAAAGTCTGACTGAAGAAAGAGTGTTATTAGATAAAGAAGAACAATAACAAGAACAAACAGACGTAACTAACCATGCATTAGAAGAGAAAACTAAGAAATACAAAAACATACCTAAGAAAGACGAGAAGATACCTCCTTGAAATATGAGGCCTTGAAAGACATGGACAATTGATTGAATGGATAACTGACGAAAGAACTGATGTAGAAGGCTTACCAAGGGAGATGCTTTTAGTCTTTGAGTCACAGAAGGATGCTCTATAATAACTAATTTCCGGAGGCAGATTCGCAATAAGGGATTGGCTCTAAACCAATGAACGGAATACAGGCGAGTCCTCTTACACATGTAGGGTTAGGATCCAATAGTAATAATCTTAAATTACAGCATTATCCTAGAAAAAAAAAAAACCAGGAAGTTGAATTCCAAACCAAATTTCCACATGAATTTGCCATAATAATCTGAAAATTTCAGAAAGCAACAGTAACAGCCACACGCTCTAGCCAACCGAGCTACTCCAGCCACGCAACAATACACGAGTCATGCATGCAAACACAACACATGCCACATTCCAACACCCAAGCGCCAGAGCCCCCCAAAAAAAAAAAAGTCACGTGCCAGGTTAGCCCGTGCACAAATCCCAACGCCAAGCCACACGAAGGAGGAGCTCACAGGGGGGGGGGGCTTCTTCGTTCCTCAACACACAATTATTTCTATTAAAAAGAAAATATTAACATATAAACCATATGATAACAAATCGAGCGCATATATATGTAGGAAGGGAAGCCTGCAGGTTTGACCCCGGGACTCCCGCACCCATAGCGACTACAATTACAAATGCGCCACCACCAAGCAACATATAGCGTCAAGCCTACATAGGAGTCCATAGCGTATACACAATGCATCAAGAAACTACAACGTATAGAAACTACAACAACCAAGCTAGCGCCGAACTCATTTATCAGTATTATTGTTGTTCTCGACGAAGGAATGGAGGGCCGAATCAAGCTGCTAGTTACAACTTTCCAGGAAGAAGGCAGCTTCCTCTGGCATGCTCGTTGTTACATTAGAAAACCGTTTTCGTCTCTTCATGCCCACGGGAAAAGACCGGTCAACTCGCAGCCCTTGTTTACTCCATGGCTGGCGAATTCGTTAAACCCTCAGCAACACGACATTTTGGATCTGCTCAAGAAATTTCAGAGACCACCGTGTTTTGTCCCTGAAGCCGAAATTTTGCCAAATCGTGGTGTACCTGAAGGGTTTGGGGATAGTTTAGGGTTAGGGATAGAGATTCGTAGGGGTGCATGTAAGGTTTAGGATTAAAGAAGGCAAGGAGGAAGCGAGGGTGGGGCACGTGGGCCTCATGCACCCACATGCCCGATTTTTGTTTTAAAATTTTTTATATAGATATATTATTTAAAAAAATAAAAAAAAAATAAAAAATTATGAATTATGTTTTAATCTTATTTTAAATATTTTTTTTTATTTTATTTCTTTTAAATTTAAACGGTTAAATTGAGGTTTAAGTTTTTAATTATTTAAAAAAAAATTATATAAAAGAAAAATTATATATATCAAGGGTATAATGTTAAAAATTATAAGGGTATAATGCGAATGTTAAAAATTATGTTTAATATGTTATTTGAGGGCTTTAAACTTTGAACTATTTGTTGTTCAAATGTTAAGAAGGAAATGTCCATGATTTTATTAGGAAACTAATTCTTAATGAACAAAGGAGACATTAAGTTCTTGAGTAAGAATCATAATATTACACTAGGGCTAGCTCCTAGATAGACAAATTTTAGGGGGAGGTATCTCTATAGGCATACGAATAATGAKATGGTTTGAACTRTTGGTACCCCATGCATCGAGATCATAGATGAGGATTKAACTGTTCTTATGGAGAGTCATGAYAGTCTAGAGCAGCCCTTGCCATCTATCACATAATAYGCTTGGATATGAAYRTTCCAACATGAGACTAGGAAATTTGRTGGTTTTTTGAGGTTTGGAAAGAGTTGCTTGTCTCAAYAGTGGTCACRTGGAGYGAAGGGTTTMWTTKCTTACCTCAAGTTCATTCAAGATTTATATTCATAAATATCAGCTGAGCATTCCTTTGTGATGTGTATCCATTGCAGTTCACCACTGTCCTACATTTCCCAGTTCACTGCATATAGACATGGAATTGCACGTTGATATGTATTGAAGATTTATTGTAACTCTTCTTAGGTTTATATCATTTTGTGGGGCAATTCTTAGTGCTTGGTGTGTCCCACTCATGGTTTGTTTTATATCGTCATTCTATATTTCCAATATTTGATATTTTGTATTACCAACCCCATAAAGGTGGAGGCAATATAGTTGACTGCATACTTATTAAGATTTTCCTCTTAACCTACACCTATGATCTTTGTCTTTATTAACAACCTTTTTAACCCCAAAATGGTCATTTCTATACGTAATATAGCGACGTACATTTAATAAGAGTGATGGTGTGGTATGAGGGTCATGAATAGAGGTTTGAATATGGAAGGCGCTAGGGTATGTACACCTCTGTAGACTTGGTAGTCAAATTGATGCATAGTGTGTCACGTCACATGAATGAAGAGAGCCCTAAATATTGAATTGTATCACCACCACCAACACATATGAACTTTTTTATTGAGTGTATTTTTTGGAATTACTTTGTGCTCATGTTTATGAGTGAGTTATGAAGATCACATGCACACATGTTATAACTTATAACTAACTTTGTTCTTGTCTTCCCAAATAGTGTTACTTGGGTAGAAAAATTATGTTCAACATTTGTCCCCGTTTTTAGGTTTGGAATTATTAACCTGATAGGTCACAATAGTGAGGTGGTTTGAACAAAGTACCACACAGGAGAGTGACTTGCAATGTATAAGAGAGTGAGGTGCAGAAGTGGTGAATGCACATAAGGGAGTAATGTACATAGTGATGGTTATGATGAATAGATGATGGCCTTGGGACTAGAGAACTCCAACCAAGGTTTAGTGCATGTCAATGGGAAGTTACTGTAGCAGGAAAAAAAAAAAAAAAACTACAAAGAGCAAGACATATCTGTTTGTATAGAGACAACATCCTCAGAGAACATGTTGATTTTCTTATTATTTATCTAGAAATGAGAGAATAAGTTATGTGCCAAGAATAGTGTCCCAACCAAAGAAGAAAGGAGAGCATAGATGTTTTGCATGTCTTCCAACAAGAACATTATCACAAGAGCACATAGAGGCACTAAAAAATTATTTGTCTAGTTGTAGTGATGAGTGACTAAGAGGACTAGTATAACAATTATTGAATGTCAGTGAGGTTAGTTTGGGAGAGACAATGGGTGGCAAGAAAGTAATACCGCACTCTTATATGCATAGTTGTACATGTTTCTAGAATTGAGGAATGATGGGGTGCACCAGTAATTTTTGTAAAGAAGAAGGATAGATCCTTACGACTGTGTATAGACTACAGGGACTTGAACCATGCTACAGTGAAAAATAGGTACCCAATGCCATGAATAGATGACCTTTTCGATCAGAAGAAAGGAGTAGCCATATTCTCAAAGATTGATTTGCGATCAGGGTATCATCAGTTAAGGATTAAGGAAGGTGATATCCCAAAAATTGCCTTTTGAACTTGGTTTGGACATTATGAGTTTGTTGTAGTACCTTTTGGATTGACCAATGCGCCAGCAGTATTCATGAGCCTCATGAACGGCATATTCCGGAAGTACTTAGACCGTTTTGTACAAGTCTTTCTAGACAACATCCTCATCTCTTCCAAGAATGAAAGAGAACATGAGGAACACTTGCGAGTAGTGTTGTCCTGCCTTAGAGAGAAAAAATTGTATAGGAATTTGTCAAAGTGTTCCTTCTTCCAGAAAGAGATTCACTATTTAGGTCATATCATTTATGGTGAAGGAATCTCTATGGACTCAGAAAAGTAAAGGCCATTATGGAGTGGCCAGTGCCGAAAAAAGGCCCATGAGGTGAGAAGCTTCATGGGGCTAGCAGGTTATTACCGGAGATTTGTAGAAGGATTCTCAAAAATAGCGAAACCCATAACCACCTTGCAACGCAAGGGGGTCAGGTATGAATGGACAGAAGAATGTGATGGTGCATTCATTGAGCATAAGAGGTTACTAACCAGTGCGCCAATTCTACACATGTCGGATATGGAAAAGGACTTCACAGTCTGCACGGATGCCTCGAAGAAAGGTTTTCGGGGGGGCTTGCTAATGCAGGATGGAGGAGTGATAGACTATGCATGAAGGAAGTTGAAGAAACATGAAGAGTCATAGGCGACTCATGATTTAGAGTTGGCAGTTGTAATGCCATCTCTAAAACTTTGGAGGCACTATCTTGTGGGGCGAAACTTTGAACTTAAAACAGACCATCAAAGTTTAAAACATCTCTTCACTCAAAGAGATATGAATGCTAGGCAAAGGCGATGGAGTAAGTTTTTGAGTGAGTACAATTTTGGGTATTCCATACATCAAGGGAAAGGAAAATATGGTCGCAGATGGCTTGAGTAGGAGACCACGTATCTTCTCCTTGGTACGCTTAAAGGTTAATCTGAGGGAACAAATGTTGACACAACTCCAAGGAGACAATTGTTATTTAAGAGTGCTCATTTTATTTCGGTTAGAGACACTTACGATGTCACTGAGGTGGCACTTGTGTTTGTAAGCGAGGTAATCCATTTGCACGGGATACCTAAGAAGATCATTTCAGATAGGGACTCCAGATTCACTTCTAGGTTTTGCACAAGTTTACAGTCAACGTTGGGGACTCAATTGAACTTAAGCACAACTTATCATCCTGAAACAGATGGGAAAATGGAGAGATTAAATCAAGTCATGGAAGACATGCTTCGGATGTATGTCATGGATAATCAAACCCGGTGGGAGAAGTACTTACCTTTGGTAGAGTTTGCCTACAATAACAGTTTTCATAGTTCCATCGAAATGCCACCCTACGAAGCTTTGTATGGGAGGCCATGTAGAACGCCATTGAGTTAGAATAGACTAGAAGACTGAGTAACAGTTGGGCCAGAATTGATTTAGGAGATGGAAGAACAGGTGATTCAGATCAGGCAGAGACTAAAGGAAGCACGGGATAGGCAGAAAAGTTATGCGGATGCACACCCGACCGACCAAAGTTATGAAGTGGGAGACCAGGTTTTCATTCGTATCAAGCCTAATGAGAATACCATATGGTTCGGGAAGGGGACAAAGTTGTCACTTCGATTTATAGGACCGTTCAGAATCCAAGAGAAAATTTGACCCGTTGCCTATCATCTCGTACTACCACCCCACTTGCATAAATCTCATAATGTATTTCATATATCTGTTTTACGTCATTATGTTGTTGATGAATCACATAAACTAAATTGGAAATAATTGCAAGTATCAGATGTGGGAACCCTCACGGTAGAACCATTACGCATATTGGACCGTAGAGTCCGACAACTCAGGAATCGTCTGGTAGACCAGGTTAAGGTCCAGTGGGACAAGTATAGACCAGGAGTTGCTACTTGGGAAGATGCTGACACACTACAACGAGACTATCCCTCACTTTTGACCACCACGAGAATATATTTCTCGAAGGTAGGGTGTATGTGACACCACCTTTTGACTTGGATAGCCAAGATTACTTGAGACCTATATACTTTATTTTCTAGTCACAGTGAAACTATTAAATGATACACTTAAACTTTAAAATGTATGAACTTTTATGAATGTTTAAATGTTATTGATGATGATGTATGTAATGCGATATACTATGAGAATGTAAATTGTACGAATGATTAAATGATATTCATGATGATGTATATGATGCGACATATTGTGAGAATGTGAATTTTATGAAGGATAAATGCTATTAGAATGATGTTGGATATGATGCAATCTATTTTGGTAAA
>ML781005.1:1999243-2024413 GCA_009831015.1 Picea engelmannii | reverse complement strand
AAGAAACATTATGGTATGAATATTGTATGTGAAATTATATTGGTTTGGATGCATTGCTATGATATGTGGACCAGTGCAGGATTTCAGGTGAAGAGACTGCCCAAAACCGAATAAACGATGACAAAACCCCCAGCAACACGGTGTCACTGTGTATTCCATTATAGGGTGTGGACCCTAGTCCTGTTAGGAGGGGTGGAGGCATTTCCCACCGTGTATCCTCCATTGTAGTGTATGGACCCTAGTTATGATTAGGAGGGGTGGATGCATTTCCCACCGTGTATCCTCCGCAACCTGAAGTCATGGGAGGACGGTGTTAGTTCACGCTCCCCAAGACATGTGATGATGACTCTCAGATGCCTGCTAGGGAAGTTTGGTTGAGATAGCGACACTTCCACTTACGAGTTCTATTTGGAGTTAGGTCGATATAGTTGACGCTCTAAGATAGTCTAGCATAGGAAGGATAGGAATGGAGATGGAAGTAGGTTAGGGAGGAAGGATGAGTAGTAATAGTTTAGAAGGTATGGAGATCTGTCTGGTGGTGGAATTTAATGTTTTCCCTTAAAAAAAAAAAAAGAGAAATGTGTATATATGAATATTCATTATTACATAACTAAACCACAGTTGTTTAAAATAAAATCGTTGAACCGGATAATAGTAATTAAAGGATTTCTCAAGCAATTGATTGGTTTGTTGTCTTTTATAAAAGACTAGTCTTGCTAACTGGATTGGATGCATACATAAATTACTAAAGGATGGTAGTTTTGATTATTAGTACATGCACGAGACTTGTATGTACTAGCTACACATACGTTTCTTGTACATATACACTAGTATGTATGAATTTCTTGACTTACTTACTGATAGTATCGGTTAATTGATATGAATGTGTGAACCATGTTTCTTTTCCTTTGTACCAGAAGATACCTTAACTTCGGGACGAAGTTTCCTGAAGGGTGGGTGTATGTAATGACCCTGCGTAAATAAATGTATAGGATTATTAATTATAATTAAATTGATAATCTGATTGTCCTAAGATGTTAGCTAAACAATAATTATTTTTTTATATAATATTAACTAATTAATTATCACTAATTATTTGTTCATAACTGTCAATGGTTAATTAATTATTAATCGACTCTTTAATTATGTGAGTAAAGAATTAATGGGGTTAATAATTTAATTTATTGATACTTACGTATATGGGAAGGGATAGGACATTAAATGTAAAGATAAGATAAGATAAGATAATAAATACATGGGGATTCTTCAAACATACAACCTAGAAGGAATTCCTGGATTGATAACACTTCCTACCCAAGGTGACAACACATGGAAGGTGGTGTTGTACCTGGGATTGACATTGTCTAGAATCAATTGAACTCCTTGGAGGGTTTCCCACTTCTCGATGAGGTAAATTTCACCAGGGAGTTAGTTTATTAAGAAGTTTTTCAACGTAACTTTCCTGCCTACCGAAACTCAACCCCTTCGTGCATCGATCCTATGATGTTTGAATCCATCACCAACTAGTGCTTCTTTGTGAGAAGGTTTGTTTGCACACTTGACTCCTAGATTAATTAGTGTGTGTTGTTGTTTCTCCTTAATTGGCCTTAGGATTGAGTCTGTGTCTAATGGCATCATTTTTTAGGTTAGTTGAAGGTCTATGACATAATTAACATACTATGACATCTATTTTTATTTTTTGAGAGATGCAAAAAATAAAAATCTAGGCCTGAAAATAGCACTAAATTTCCTACCATGGTGTTTACTAAGAGAAAATATATCACCAAAAATCAAATCTGAATTTGATCCTATCAGAAACCAACTAAGCTAACCCAAAAAGTAGAAATTTTAAGAATTTCCCCAGTGGAGTCACCCGTACTATTGTAGGGATTTTTCTCTATTACTAACTAATGTATTCCCTGATGAGTTGGTTGATTGAACACATCAACATGTGTGAGTGTGAGCATGCTAGTTTCAAAGAAATATGGTTCTTATTGTGCATGCATTCACAATTTCTCCTTCAAAAAGACCACAATGAGGGAACAATACCCCATTCCTTGAATTGATAGTCTTGTAGATATTATCAAGGGAGAAATAACAACATAATCAAATTTAAATATAACTACCACCACAGTCATCAAAACCATAAGGATGTTTGGAATATTTCATTTGAAGCAAACTATGACTTGTATGAGTGGTTGGTGATCATTCCCTTTGACTAAACTAATGTTGTAATATACCATATATAAAAAGTATGCAGTATAGAAATAAAATGCTAGAAATGGAAAAATAACAGTAATATAACCAACATAATATCCATAATAACACATAAATGATTTAAGAACAACAATAGAAATATCACTTGATTCAAAAAAAAAATGTTCACGGGCCTCTTTGAGGGGGCAACCTCCAGTCGAGAAGTGCTCTATTAAAATAATCTCCAAGCTAGGGTTCTCATACCCTCAACTCCTATTTATACTAAATATGTCTATCAAAAGAAACATCTAGAGGAAGATCCTTCTAGAAGCAGAAGCTTCTATTAGGTCTTCTTACATCCACCTTATTCTATTTTATTGAAAGGCCTTATTAATATTGACCTTTATTACATATTAATATATTTTTCTACCTATGTGTGGGTTAGGACCCTAACATGTCCGCCCCCTTAAAAACAACCTTGTCCTCAAGGCTTGAGATGTGGAAATTGTTGCAGAATGGTAGTTGGTTCCCAAGTGGCATCTGTTGGAGTTGTATCTTTCCACTGGACTAACACTTCCTTGATGGTTCTCTGATGCAGGTGACACTCACACTAGTCCAAAACTGCTTCTGGCTATAGCCAAATGGATCCTTCTTCAGCTAACTCAGGAAGGTTGGTTTGAATTTGACACCTAGTTCCAATCCCCTTCTTTAAGCATTAAACATGAAAAACATGATGTAGCTTCGAATGACTAGGCGGAGCTAACTGATAGGCTACTTGTCCTACATGCTTGATAACTATATAAGGACCATCAAATTTGGGCACTAGCTTCGGACAATGCTCGACCTTGAGGGAAGTTTGCTTGTAAGGTTGCATCTGCATAAACACTTGATCTCCCTTTGCAAATTGGTGTTCAGAGCGACCTTGATCTGCTTGTTGCTTCATGTGATTTTGTTCCATGACCAAGTTCTCTTTGAGGGTATGGAGAATAGCCTCTTGCACTATAAGTGTTTGGTCAACTGCCTGGACCTTCGAGGTACCCGGTAAGTATGAGAGAACTGAAGGTGACTTCTGTCCATATACCACTTCAAAAGGAGTCATGCATGTAGTTGTATGGTAGGAAGTGTTGTACCACCATTGAACTAGGGGTAACCATTGAGACCACTGATTTTTCTTTTCAGAGGCAAAACACCTTAGATATGTTTCCAAAAACTTGTTGACAACTTCTGTTTGACCATCAGTCTAGGGATGATAAGTTGTGTTGAGATGCAATCGGGTGCCCTGTAGCTTGAACAGTTCTTGCCAAAAGTTTCTTGTGAAAGTTGGGTCACGATCATAAACAATAGAGTGTGGCATGCCATGAAGCTTGAAGACTTGGTCCATGAAAATTTGAGCCACCTTGGATGTTGTAAACGACTGTTGAAGAGCACAAAAAGGAGGATACTTGGAAAGGTGGTCAACAACCACCATTATGACTGATTTATTTCCCAATTTGGGTAAGCCGGTAATAAAGTCCATAGAGATATCCTTCCAAATAGCAGGTAGAATCGGAAGCGATTGTAGTGTGCCTAGATATTTGACTGTTTCTCCCTTGTTGCATTGACACACATCACATTTAGAAACAAAATTATGGATTTCCTATTTCATACAATCCTAGAAAAAGGAATGTTTGACCCTGTCATAGGTTTTGGTAAACCTGGAGTGCCCCGCTGTGGTTGTAGCATGAAGCTTAGAAAGTACCGTGGATTTAATCTTTGATTGTTTACATAAATACAAACAACCTTTGTATCAAAGCTCATCATGGAGCCAAGAGTACCCTAGGGGAGCTGGAGCATTGGACTGCAATTGTTGGATGAGATGCGAACTTTTGGGATCTTGTATCCATTCCTGGTGAATGGCTTGGAGCCAATCTAGTACAATGAAGGAAAGAGAAAAAAGGGATCCTTCATTTCAAGAAAGTGCATCCGCCAACACATTGTCTTTTCCTTTCTTGTAAAGGATCTCATAATCATATCCAAAGAGCTTAGTCACCCATTTTTGTTGCTTCAGGGAGGAAATGAGTTGTTCCAAAAAATACTTGAGGCTTTGATGGTCGGTCTTAATTTGGAAACGTTGCCCCAGTAGATAAGGGCACCACATATCAATGGCATGTAGAATAGCCATCATTTCCTTTTCATAGATGGATTTGCCTAGATTCATGTCAGATAGTTGCTTGGTGGTAAAGGCCAAAGTTCAACCCTCTTGCATAAGGAAAACACCAATTCCTTTCCCTGAGGCATCATATTCCAACAAAAAGGTCTTTGTGAAATCAGGAAGGGCCATAACTAGAGTGCTGCACATGGCCATATTCAAGGTTTGAAAATATTGAGCAGTGGTTGGAGTCCAAGTGAAAGAGTTATTTTTTAGGAGAGCAATGAGAGGTGCTGTAATCTTTCCATAATTATTAACAAACTTGTGATAATACCCTATTAAGCCCATAAATCCCCACAAGATTTTGAGATTCTTTGGGTGCGGCTAGTCTTGCATAGCTTCAATCTTTTTCGGATCCACCCTAATTCCATCCTTGCCAACTAGATGACCCATGTATTCTACTTCTAAGGCACCAAAAGCACATTTAGACTGTTTCAGGAAAAGTTGGTGTTGAGAGAGTAGATGGAGAACTCGATCCACATGAGTAACATGGTCTATCTAGGTTTTTCTATAGATGAGGATATCATCAAAGAAAACTAAGACAAAATGACGGAGAAAAGGATGGAAGACATGATTCATGAGGCTTTGGAAGGTGGAGGGGGCATTACACAAGCCAAAGGGCATGACCAAAAACTCATAGTGGCCCTCATGATTTCTAAAGGAAGTCTTGGGAATGTCTTCCTTTTTCATACATATCTGGTGGTAGCCCGAGAGAAGATCAAGTTTAGTAAAGAATTGGGCGTCACTCAATTCATCCAGGAGGTCATCAATGACAGGAATGGGAAATTTGTCTTTAATGGTCAGTTTGTTGATGGCACGGAAGTTAGGACACATTCGCCAAGAACCTTCTTTCTTCAGGACCATAAATACTGGAGAAGAGTAGGGGCTCGTACTAGGATGGATAACTCCTACACTAAGGAGTTCCTGGACCATTTTCTCAATTTCATTTTTTTGTGAAAAGGGGTGGCGATACGGACAGATATTGGGAGGAAGGATTCTAGGTACAAGGGAAATGGAATGATAATGAACACCATGGGAAGGAGGGAGTCCTTGGGGAGTGGAAAATAACATTTGATGTTTAGAGAGGAGGGCCTGGAGGTCTTGCGACACTGAGGGTGTCTCTGTTTCTTGTATGGCATGGCATTGGGAAATAACACCAGAATGACCTTTTTTGAGCAGCTTTTCCATGTGATGGGAACTAATGATCTCAGGTGAACCAATGGTGATGCCTTGGAATTTATATTGGTGGCCCTCCTAGTCGAATTGCATGGTTAATTCCTTAAAATCCATGAGAATGGGACCTAAAGTCCTTAGCCAGTCTGCACCCAACACAATGTCATAACTGCCCATGTCGATAACAAACATATGGGATTTTAGGTGGTAGTCACTAATTTGGAGACACACCTTTTCACAGTTTCATCCACATTTCATGGAACCACCATTGGCAATCATGATTTGGAAATTGTTGACAGCATGGATGTAGCAATGAGTTTCTTGGGCAATGCAGTGATGAATACAATTATGGGTTCTTCCACTATCAACCAAAATGATGACCTTTTGATGCTTGATGTAACCGATTAATTTGAGGGTTTGGAGAGTGGAGAAGACGGTGAGAGCATTGAGGGAAACGACCAGTTCTACTTCGGGAGGTTCTAAGGGAGGGGTTATGTTAGTGGTTTCAGGTGACTCAGACACAAGGGGAGTTTCAACATCCCCTTTTGAAATATGCTCGGAGATGGCGATAAAAATATTTTATTCCTTACACTTGTGGCCTGGGAAATATTTGTCATCACAATTATAATAATGGCCTTTGAGTTGGCATTCAACCATGTCATCCCTAGTCAATTTTTCTATCTTTAGTGGGGCGGAGGGAGTAGTGGGATTTACAAGTTTAGGGTGAGGGATAAAGGAGGGTTTTTGGTTTTGAGAAGATACAAACTGTTGTGCTTCTTTATCTCTTTAAGTAGCTTCCACCCAACTCGAAGGTCAATCCACGAGGACATGGGCCTGACTCTCATCCTTGAGGCCACTAATAAAACACTCTCGAAAAAAGGCATCAGTCATGCCCTCTGTTCGAAAGCCAGGCTCTCAAAGGTAGCTATAAAGTCTTCCACTATTCCTGATTGTTTCAACTTTGTCAAACGGCCCAAATGGTTGGTGTCAGTGTCAAAGTGTTCATAAAGCTCAGCCATAAAGTGTGTCCAAGCAATATACCCTTGACGGGAAGTTTTTCTCCATTTCCACCATTGTGAACGTTCTTGATCTAGATGGAGAACACCATACCGGATTTTGGCCAAGTCATCTGTAATGCTATATAAAGAGAAATAATGTTCCATTTGGGTTACCCACCCAGTGGGGTCCGAGCCATCAAATTTGGTCACATCCACCCGTGGAAGGCGTAGGTCACGTTGAAAGTGATGGTGATGAAAGTTATGGGAATGAGAGGAATGTTCACCATCAATATGTGGAGGTGAGTCAGGGGAAGGGTTATCTATAGGGATTTTTCAGTTTGGTGCAGAGTGATGAAAAGATAGATTCAAGTTGGGTAGTCAGTTCTTGTTTGACTTCCTCCATTGAGGACTGCATGGTTGTATTGATGGTTTCAAAATTGGCACTGAGTTGTTTCACTTTTTGTTGGGTCGCAGTGAGACTATATTGCAAGGTATTGAAGCGAGCTTCCAATTCTTGACAACAAGTATGGGCCATGAGGATGAGGGAACTAAAAAAGGGCTAGTGGGGTCAAACATTTTTGACAAAAAATGATATGTATGAAGGTGATAAGGGAGAAGAGGTGAATCCAATGGAATAGGTCTCAAATAATGGTGAAAAATTTTCCAGACGTTTTTTTTTTTTTACACCTGTAGAGTTATACGTTGGTCTGAAGAGTACTGCAGAGATGAAATCCCCAAATGCTTAACTAGGAAGAAAAGTGTAGTGATTTGGAAATGTGAACATAGTTGCAAAACAATAGATCCTATTTTTTTTAATTTGTTTATGTTTCTGTCCCCCAAGGGTTAGGTATTCAAGGATTCTACAGAGAAGGGTTTGCCCTGTGCTATAGCTCTCTGATATACATGCGGGGTCCAACAATAGTACTCAGCCCAATATCTCATGGCACTAACTAAGAAGGATAGACTGTACCCTTAGCCATACTACCTGACTACCTAGGTAATAGAGAGTATCTTCCCGAGTGTTGTTCTCGGTGGCACTATAGAAGTTAGGTGACCGATCGGTTTATCTAAAGAGGGCTTCAGGAAATCTAGGTCAATCTATACACAGGTGTTGTCTGATGCGCTACCACTCGAAGTGGTACCAATATGGGTTACAAGGGTGGCCAACAGATGTGCACTTAAGAACCACTTGTATTTCCTATGTGTATGAATCCCTCAACCGTGGGTTTATGCGTGTAACGACAAATATCTATGGCTTAAATATGTCGGAATACGTCTCTACCTTGAAAAAAAAAATTACCCACAATTTCTGCCAAGGAAAGTGATCTGATACCACTTGTAATATACCAGATATAAAAAGTATGCAGTACAAAAATAAAATGCTAGAAATGGCAGAATAACAGTAATATAACCAACATAATATCCACAATAACACATAAATGATATAATAACAACAACAAAAATAACACTTGATTCAGAAAGCAATGTTCACAGGCCTCTTTGAGGGGGAAACCTCCAGTCGAGCAGTGCTCTATTACAATAATCTCCAAGATAGGGTTCTCATACCCTCAACTCTTATTTATACTAAATATGTCTATCAAAAGAAACATCTAGAGGAAGATCCTTCTAGAAGCGGAAGCTTCTATTAGGTCTTCTTACATCCGCATTATTCTATTTTATTGAAAGGCCTTATTAATATTGACCTTTATTACATCCAAATATATTGTTCTACCTATGTGCGGGTTAGGACCCTAACAAATTCTCATGCATCATTCTGCAGCCTTTCATAGTTAAATTTGTAATTCATATTAATCATGTGTTGTTTTCTAGTAGTACATGGGAAGAGAATGATGAAAAATTTGAATACTTTTCATAACCAAAATATCTTTTCTAACCTAGAGAAATGTGACTTCACAAGGAAGAACATATAGTACTTCATCATCATTGTTGATAAAATCAAATAATATGTTTATCCTGAGAAGGTATAAATCATCATAGAATGGTCCATCGTGACCAAGTTAACCAAGTTACATAACTTCTTGGGCTTAGTGAACTTATAAAAAAGGTTTGTGTTGGGATTATCCCATGTTCTACACCATCTCCACTCTTTACTATGTGGGATTTCCACAAAGATTGTGTTCAAAAGGGACACAATACAACATCCAGGATTTGAAGAATTCAAATGCAAACTGAACTCTTTGTTGGTCCTATAAATCATTGATTTCCATCATCCCTTTAAGACTCATACTTGAAATTATTCTCTCGATGTTATTTTCCTACAAAATGGGCATCTCCTTGCACACCACTTTAACCCCCCCCCCAACCATAAAAATGAAAGCAAGGTAGAGCGACAAATTGAAATCCAATTATACTTCTTGTTTCAGCCTTCCTTATTGGTTCTTTGAGTGTCAACCTTAGTGAGTTACTCTTTAATGAGTGAGAATATATAATTGGTCTTGTTTTAGAAAACCTAGAATGTTACCATTTTTTAGAATCACTGAAAATAAATAAGGTTGTTATTTATTATAGCCCTTGAATGGATGGGACAAACAAAGGGAAGATGCAATAGAGGAGATAAATATTGAATACCATTAAATTGCATATTCATAGAAACACATAGAGCACTTATGTTTTAACATAATATAGTCCAAAAAATTGGTTGTGTGTGAGACATTTTCCACCCTACCATGGGAATCTATTGTATATTCCACCCATAATTAGCACTTTGAAGAAACACGAGTGAAAGAATCTAAACTACACGCTCATAGCTCACTCAACCCAACCCATTGCTCTCATCATTCAACTAGTCCACTCATTAAAAATCACTCTATTCATCTCATCCAACCATCAAACATACATGTCACTCTCTTCCATTTTCCTACACAACATAAGAAAAATGTTCCCCTTCTCTTCTCAATAGTTTGTTGATAGGGATATTATTCTCTTCTAGTGATATTCAAAGAAGAAAGAAATGGTCCAATTTGTTGAATGTTTTCTAGGAATAACATGGAAGAATAAAATTTGTCTCTCAAACAACCAATGCACAACAATAACTAGACATAGTTGAAGGATACATAACTTGAACAACCTATATTATCATCTACAACCTCCCTATCTCTTCCCCAAAGTCTGAAAATTCTTCTTTCACAATGTTGATTTGGTCATCTTTAGATTTCTAGTTCCTTAGTAGCAGATGGAGAACTCATCATGTGAGTTTGAAATTTTTAATGTATAAATGATCTTGAATCAATGTACAAATAATCCCTACCACTTTTTGGATCTCCTCCATGTGTTTATCCACATTGCCTTGTTTCTCTTTTGATTGATCATCAAAATAGTGCTCTTGGTTGAGTTTTTTTATCCCACGACTGTTTAATGCAAACTATGCTTATATGTCGTAACTTGCCACAAAAAAAATAATTGATATCTTCTATACATTTATCTAACTTGAAATATTTATTCCCATCATTCTCTTCTCTCTGTTTGCTTCCCTTGCTCTCTTAAATTTCAGTGCAAGTGCCATTTCATAATACACAATCACACTGTTATTACCAAATTGTTTTTTCCATCTATCTTGTTGCTACAACTTAGTGATCAACTGCTCAAATGTCATATTTTTATCACTACTCGTAACGTGCAAGGTCTCAATAAAATTTCCATTGGAAGGATGAAAAATCTTCAAAGTTATAACCATCTATCTTGTTCTTCCACATTCCTTTCAATTGATTTCAATTGATCTCTAATAATATTTCAATTTTGATGATTTATCCATCACATACATGAAAATTGTGTCTTCAATCACCCGATTCACTCTCTTAGTATGCCATGCATTTGCGGATGGTAGGAAGTACTACTAAAACCTATCCCAGTACAAAAGAATTCAAAGATATCATTCCAAAAATTAGAAGTGAACATCATATCCTTATAGAAAACAATTGCACTTGACACTCCATGAAATTGAAAAATTTCCTTCATGAATATCTTTGCAATGTATGTGGTCTCAGGACTAGGTTTACTAGGAATAAAATGAATCTCCTTAGTTAATTTATCAACTACAACCATGATATAATCATGTTTCCTCGCCATTCTTGAAAAATCACTAATAAAATTCATTTCTACTACTTCCCGTTTCCATTATGAAAGTGACAAAATTTGCACAAATTTGGTTAGATATTGATGGTCATTCTTGACTTACTAACCTTCCATACATCTAAGAACATATTTGACAATATAATTCTTCATACCATGACACAAGTGTAATGTACCCTTCTTAATAAAGACACCATCATCATTATTCCAAAAATATAAAAAAATGGGAATGCAAATAAACAAGTGCAACCACAACATATAAACATGCATAAATATATATGTCATAAATACTCAATCAAACTGCTACAAACTAAAAATTACCTCAAAAATATGACAAGCTATATGATTTTCTTCAAAGCCTCATTATTGATTTGTTAAGGGAGTCAGAAATTTGAACTTAGCCAAGTTTACTCTAGCCCCAAGCATTGAAAAAAATGTTACAAGGCCCTTTTCCAAGCCTCAACTTTTAGTTTGTCTATCCTTAATATAAGGATAGTGTCACCACTAAAAAAATTTACAAAACCATTGTTTTATTGTAGTGGTGATCAACCAATTTAGCATACTAGTTAAACCTTTTCCTAAGATGATATCTAAGAATGGAAAATAGGACATAATTTCCTCACTCATCTTACCGCTGAGAAGAATCTTGTATCACAATAAATTCAAGTTTAGACCTCGCAATTTTTACTTCTGTACATTTAAAAATGATCAAATTTCTTCTTATACAAATGTCAAATCCCTGTAGCATGTAGTTGATAACGTTTTGGTAAAAAATTATTCCCACAAGTTTACTACACAATTGATTGGACCATCAGTCTAATGAATGATTTGGAACAACCAATTGACTACCCACAAAGTTAATCCATGCAATTCTGGAAGTGGGGGTTTAAACCTCCAACATGATTTTTCTATGAAATAAAATGTCTAGTATGAGGGGTAAGTATGGAGTGTTCCACATTCCATTTAATTCAGAGTGAATTCCTCATTTGAATCGTAATTTTCAAATCACAACCACTACTGGACTCATACCTGGAATTATTCTCTCGATGCTATTTTCCTACAAAATGGGCATCTCCTTTCACACCACTTAAAACTTTCAATGATGATATTAGAAATTACTTCATTTACATCAAATAAATGTTATGTGATCATCCAAGTTGTTAAGAAATGGAAACATTACATTCTTTGGAAGGAGACTCTTAAACACTCCAACCATAAGCATTCATTCTGTGTGTAGACATAAGAAAATTTTGAAGCATGAACCAATTGAAGTGGATAACCTATCTACAACAATTCCACTTGGTGATCAACATAAGCATGGTGCATCTAACTATGTTAATGGTTACTTATGTCAACCACCATTTCACACATTGTTGACTATTGTAAACAATTATGAATATCAAACACACAATTTGTTGAAGCATTGCATAGTGGATCTAGTATTAAACCATATTTATGTATATATTATCCAAGGAGTAAACATGAATATGAATATGAATATAGATGGGACAATCGTAAACATTAATATGAATATGAATACATGAATAAATATGAATATAGATACGACAATCGTAGACATGAATATGTGCTAATTAAGGATTGTCACCTATGAATGCCTCTTCTAGTGTCATTTCATTCAAAAATATGAGGACACGTGTTCAAATTGTGGATAGTTTTAATACATACTTATTCCTAGAGACACCTGAGTATATCTAGATCATGAATCATGGATTTGATTGTCTCTATCATGGATGTGTTCTTCCTCTTTATAACCCCATTATGCTAATGGTTTTAGGATGTTATTAACTACTCCTTAATTCCTACTTTCTTATAAAAAGTGTTGAAATCCTTAAAGGTATAACCCTCTCCATTTTTAGAACTTATCATCTTAATCTTCTTTCTTATTTTATTTTCTACAAGAGCCTCAAACTCTTGAAACTTCCCTAAGACCCCATCCTTGGTCTTCCTAAAGTAAACCTAGGAATCTCTTTCACATGAGGACATGATAGTCATCAAACTCAACAATACATCCTAATTTAGTCCATCATTATTAAAATTCAAAGGAGATTCTTAGTTAAATTAGGTGCATATAAAAAACTAGTAAGATCAATTATATCACTTGATGGAATATGCAATGAGATAGATCCCACTCCTGCTACTATATATGTGGCATCATTATGAAGTTTACTTTCATGCCTTCCTCCATCTCTTAAAGTTTACTAAAAGCCCTATCATTAGAGTCCATATGTTTGGAATCTCCATTGTCCACACACCATCCAACACCAAAAATGGTGTTATATGAAAGGGACGAGACAATGGATAAGAGTGTCTCAAGCTTGGATAAAATGCTTCTATTGTTGTTTACTTTCCCTTCCCCTTCTTCTCATGAGAATGATAATCACAATGGAAAAATATCTTACACTTGAAACACTTTATATGGTTAAGGCCCTTCTTTCCCTAACTAGAGGAATATGAATCCCCTTTCTCCCCTTTTCAAACTTTCTTGGGTCCTCCCTTAGTTTTTCCTTTCTTCATATTATTCATTATGGTAATATTTTTCTCCTCCTCTATGATCTTTAAATATAAGAAACGTTTATAGGGAATAGACCCCTCTAACAAAAGGTTACATAGAAGAAAACCCATTTAAGTCTATGAGAACTAGCGTTTCACTCTTCACCCTTTCTCAAATTGTTACAATATGATCATGGAGTTAAGTAATATTCATCAAGTAGATGGCTACAATATCTATCTTTCTCTTTTGTGTGGTTTTAAGCTTATTCCAAAATAGACTATTTAAATTCATCCTCTCACTCTAATATCAAGTGATGATAGCATCAAATATCTTCTTTCTCATGGTATTTCTAATTATGTGAGGGATAGTGATCCACTTTGTCTTGGCCATATTATTTTTTTGTTCTACTAACAACACATTCTTGGTAGTCTCTACCATCTCCATAGAATACCAATGATCATGGTATTCGAACATCATCTATGCTTAACACTTCCATGGGATGAAGATAGAGGGAAATTTGAAATTTGTATTCATATCTAAGACTAAATGTAGTCATACCGTTGCTCCTAAAACAACATGATAAACAAAATATGTCAAAAACCCAAAAGAAACCTATCACAATACCAAAATGATATTATCAATAACACATCTTTAACATCTCGTCCCTAAAACCTATCAATATCTCCCTATCATAGGTAGCATCCCTACTATTCATACACAAATTCTTAGAATGTTTCATTAAATGCACTCTAATACCATAAAGCATTTGACCATGTTGAGAATATTTTGCACTCTAGAAACTAACCTAAAACTATAGATCACTAAAGTTGAAAAACTTATCCAAATTTATGTTATATATTACTTTAACCTACAAACACATGCTACCGATAATTAAAAAAAAAAAAATTCTAATATAAACACTCAAAACATCGTCATTGAGTTTATATTAAATATGAAATAGAAATCTAAAGATATAGCTCAAAACGCAACTCTTGGACCATAAAGCAATTTTCCTTAATTCCCCTTTATAAACTAGAAATAAGAGAGGTATAATGAATATAAATGCAAAGAAAAATAATTGTGGTGTTAAATCTAACCATAGTGCATATTTCATGCATGGATAAGCGAGTCAAGCCAAGGTGCACCCACCTAGAGAATCATACCTTTATCTAAGTTGGGAATCCACATGCATGAGTGCCCCTACTAATTTAGGTAATTGCACCATCTAGTTGTGCATCCAAAACAAAATATATAAAAAATATATTTAGAACACTGAATATAGAAAAAAAAGTTCAAAAATTGGAACTAGGATGAGGATGGACTACTCACTAACAACACATGCACATGCGACTGAAGGTACAACCAAACAGGTACATGTCAGATATGTATTCCTCGAGTGAGGGAAGCTTAGGACAAATAGAGGGTAATGTGATTGCATCTAGTAGATATGATACATGAACAAGGACCAGATGTGAAAAATTCAAAAGAAAATTTCATAGACGCATGGAATTGTTTCTTGCCAAAGGAGGATCATGCTCTTATGGTGATGAGAGTATAGGGGACATAGAGGTTCCACTCAGGTATAAGCATCTTGTGAAAAAATGGTTACCTAAGGAAATTGATTTCATTGTCAAAAATATGACATATCGCATTGCACCATCCTCCCTGCATGGCCTGGGGCTATTTCCCATGGATGGAATAATTGTAAAATACAACACAGTAACTAAATCGATGGACTATGTTAGACCGTGTTACAATTATAGTGATTGGATGTGGTTGGTATGGTACATGTAAAGTATGCATAGATATGCACTTGTCGCAAATTATATGCAACTAATGAGCAATGATATAAATAAGGAAGAGACTATCTATATTGATGGAAGGACTAAAGCTTCCAACAATATCACAGGGTATATAAACAACACACGACCTATGACAACAAACAAGAAACCAAATTTCATATATGAGGGTTGCGAAGAGAATCGAGTAATCATGTGCGCAATAAAAAATATAGCTTCCAGGGAAGATTTATTAGTGGATTACCATTTGAATCAAATATAAACATTGACTAATAGTTTGTGGGTACTTATGCAACAGCTCTTTAAGCAACCTCTGCTTATTGCATTTTTTTTTATCTTTAACAATGTTTTAAATATTTTACGGTCCCAATTTTATAATAATTTGGGAGGTTGATTGTTGAGGTTGATTTTATTTGGGTGGAAATCAATTTTTTTGTTATCGTTAATTTTTTTTTAATATTTGGGGGTTCTAATTATATTATAATGTGGTAGGATGATCATGGAAAAGGGCCATCCATAGAAAATGTAAATGATTATCAAATTTGACTTTCATTTTACGTGAATTTTATTAATTGTTTATATACTTTTATTTGTGTGGAGATCAGTTATTTCATTTTTTTATATAACTAAAATAACATTGATTTTGTTGAAATTATATCTAGTTTGTAGGCCATGTTGATCATGATTCCGCTGACAAAGAAGGATTGTATTCATCCCCTGATCTGATGGTATTAATAAAAAAAATATCATTAAAGCGAACAAGGAACTTGCTATCTTGTTAGACCTTCCAGATAAACTCCCGACATCCTAGAAATGATCAATCTTCTTATGTCACAACTTAAAACATATAAGGTAATAACCATAATTTAAAGTTTTTTTTTTTAATGTACTCATATGTTCAATTATGAAAGTCTATTTTTTTTTTTACTTTTACATTATCTCATGAAGAAACATTTTCTTTCTTATAAATATATTTTTGGAGCCTATCCAGGCCAGTGTTGGTAGTAGTGGCATTGCAGAGATGCCACAGAGTCTTGATGTGGGTTGTCATATAGCTACTAGAGTATTGTTTACTTCTCCATCTTACATGCCTAATTTAGATAGGAGCCATGACATGCATTTCCAGGCATCCACACAATGGTCAGGGTCTAGAGGCAGTGATAGAGATGAGGATGATGATGTGGTTGACATGGTTGCATTTCCTATAGCTAGATGTGTGACCAACACAGGGACCCTTCCATGCACATTTTTGGTCGACGATAACGTACTTCCATTAAAACAAATAAGACTCCAAGGTAGTTTTTTCATATTTTAACTATTTGATGTTGTCCATCTCATACACTGATCGAGAATTGGATCCAGGAGCTTGATGGGGCTCAAAAAGGCCTAAAAATAAAAGTTCTCAGAATGGATTCAAAACATACGTGTGTGTAGGCCTCGATGATACAAACCCAATGCAACTTGAACAAGATCAAACAGACATCGTATGCTCAAGTTATGACCATCTGTTTGTTTTGCTAAACAGATAAAAAAATGATCACTATACAGTTCATGCAGTGCCACGTGGCAGATTATTGTACATGCCATACGACTGTACAACTGATGTTGTAGGCACAGATGGAACTGATGTGGCAGGGTCCATACAACTGATGTGGCAGGGTTTGTACAGCTGACATGGTAGGCTGACTAGGCGTACAGACTGATGACATGGCAGGTACAGGAGGACTAGTCGGGGAGTGGCATGTGTCGTCACTGCAAGGGTGACACATTTCACACCTGTATGACAACATGTATTATATGGTGACTGGGAGAGTAAGATGACATGGTAGACAGGTGGCAGAGAGCTGGACCAATAAGCGCTTGACACGTGGCATCATAATTTGAATAATGAGGTGGTGCCACGTGGCCCAAATGTGGGATGCCATGTGGCACCCAGGTATTGGTTGTGTTGGCCTTTGAAAAATTGTTTTGAACCCAATGAGGTTTGACCTTGTGACCTCCCACTAGGCTAAGGTTTGGCAGGGCTAGGCTAGCCAACCCGCCCACAGTTGTTCCTTGATATACTATGGGAAAACTTTGTATTTAAGTTTGCATATGTATGGTTTCAGATGGAGGTATGGGTTGGGGCCTAGCCCCAACCCTCAATGCAATCTCTCCCATAGGACTAGTCCCATATGTCCTAACCTTTATGCGTTGGCACGTTCCATTTACTCCAGCCCTCGATTTCGTGATTTTTTCATATGTCCCAGAGATATATGCTAAGCGTGGAGGTTAAGGGATAACCCATGGTCTTTGGAATATCCCATATGTATTGAGGCCCTCTGTTGGTTGTTAGCACGGGGGGTTAGACCCTGGTTCCACAAATGTGCATGCGACCAGGTGTAATCAGAGGAGGGGCCAACGCACAGCCTCTAGGGGGTTGGCGCTTGGCCACATGAGTCCATGTGACCCTGTAGAGGGGGTGTGCACCCAGGCATGGGGTATTATCCCATTATTTATGCAAAGGTGGTTTTTAAAACCATATCTTATGGTTTTTCCACTGATTTTAGCAGTAGATTTGGATATTTTTGGTCACGATTGGGAGATATTGGGCCCTTTTTTAGGCTAGATCTTGGGAGGAAGTTGGGATATGGTTACCAACTTCAGATCTATATAAACCAAGCCTTTTTTAGGCCATGGGAGGACATTCATAGTAGGTTTATGCTGAATATTTTCCAATCCAAAGCCATTTTTATGTAGGGAAGCTATTGAGGAGCACACCTTTGCGGGCGAGTTCTGGGAGCTCCGGTCATCCGATTTGAGTGTCATTTCTTTTGTTGGGTTCTAGGATCTGGTAGAACAAGAAAAAATCATTTTTGTAACCTTTTGGAACTGTTGTGTTAACATTTTAAATATTTGAACAGAAATAAGAAAGCCTCACCAACTGAGACAAAGGCCCAGAGACGTAGGTGAGATTGTCGAACTCCGTTATCACATTGGTGTTTATGGTTTGTTGTTATTTATGATTCATTTCATATTTGTATATGTGTATATGGATGTTATTTTTTATAATCACTTATTCCTCTTTCATTAAGCTTCCTAAATGGTTAATAAGCACATGCATAATAACTCAACCATTGTCATTTAAAAGATCTTTTTAGATCAAGTGGTATCAGAGTTAATTGGCATTTGGAATTGAGTTTTGCATGTTAACCAGGGAAAAGAGACAACATGGTGAAGGCGAGCTTTCTGAAAATAATCCATTTATTGGATTGAGAAAGAAAACTTCTCAAAGCGAGAAGATGCCATCGGAAGAGGGACTTTCTTAGGATTAGAAAGAGTTTTGAAAAACTTTCTTTGATATGTCGAAGATGGTGAAGGTTTTGTATGAGGATTACTTGGAACGAAAGAGACCAAATATGGGTGAATCTTCAAAGGGAAAAATGGAATAAGGATATGATCCTCCTCAAATTCCTTCTTCACCTCCATCTTCACCTCCTTCTTCTCCTTCTTCTTCAAGTTCAAGTTCTAAATCCAATGCAAAGAAACATGTCCATAAACATAAGAATGAAATTCCTTTATTAAAAATTGATGTTAAATTTGAATTACCCATGTATGATGGTGAAGTTAATGTAGAGAGACTTGATAATTGGGTTAGACAGATGGAGGTGTATTTCAGTGTGCAATAGATCAATGATGAGGAAAATTAGATCAAGTTGGCATCCCTTAGACTTACAGGCACAACACTCATCTAGTGGCAAAGAAATTTGAAAAATGGCATGCAACAAATGGGTTATATATTTCCATCATGGCAAAGTTTTATTTTTACACTTAGAAAGAAATTATATCCTTTGGGTTATAAAGAGAAAACATTAATTGAATGGAAATCTTTAAAACTAAGAAAAGGACAAACAGTGCAAGAATACACAGATGGCTTTCGAAAAATGGCATTGAGGTTAGATATTCCTTTACATACCCAAGAAACTCTTATTAAATATATAGGAGGTTTACCTACACATATTCTAAATATTGTATTCATGTTTGGACCAACTAAGCTTGATGAGGTTTTTGTTCAAAAAACATACATTGAAGCAGGGAAAACAGGTGTATCATGGGAATCGTCTTCAAGGAAAGAGGACAAAAGGAATTGGACTGGCAAGAAGGAAAGTTCAGTGGCAAGAAAGGAAGAGTAAATGTTGTGCATTGTTTCATTTAGTCTTGAAATCATTCGTCCATCTTTGGTTCGAGGCCAAGATGCCTTTCATTTACAAAAAAGAGAGCATTTAAAGAGTTTTTGGAATCTCAACTTCTTATCTTTTAAGATAAGATCAGATCTTATAATATAAAAACATTACAAATATAGATGGCCTAGAGCCACTCATGATCAAACTATATCTTCAAAAATTTATGAAATTTTTTTCCTATTTGCAAAATAAACAAAAGGAGATACTCATCAACTAGATCGAACATGTTCCATCCCATAAGATCAACATCAGATATACCATGTCCTACAAAATGAAATATAGGAACAAGTTAGATATTTTATTAACACATAATTACTAAATTTTATATGAAAATGACTTGGCTACAAAATCTCTCAATTTTGTAGCCAGTCTTATATTGGTAAAAGAAATCCAAGTTTAACCGATTTGATTTTTTTTAAAAACAACATGACTGTAATAAAAATTGTCTTACCATTTAATTAATAACTAAACATGAATCAAGATATTTCAGAATTTATTATGGCCTTCACACTGTCTGCATTCTTTATCACAATGTTGTTTGTCCTTTTAAGACACTTGTCTTGCCTTTGTTCATTTGCCTTGAGGTCATGGTTTTATTTTATGAGAAATTCATTGTGGTTTGTGAGAGATTTAATCCTTTCTTGTAGAATGGGGATGTCCTTATAGTATTGTTTAATCTAATGCAAGCATGCCTCACAATGTACAGAAGGATCGATCTGTTGATGGAGTGTATAGTTGGATGTGAGAACATCAACATTACCTACTGTCGACCCTTGACCGAGCTTAATACCAGTAAACCCCTTTCTACCCTCGAAACATGGTGGGAGATTGTTAACATAGTCGTATGGCTAATAGGATATGACTTATGACAATCTAAATCTTCTTCTATGAGAAAATCATCAATTTCGGGATGTGAATCCTCATGGATCTCGATTGAATCGATTGAGCTCACATGAGGCTTAGATCGACTACACAGACTTCTTGAAATGAGTCGACCGACCCTCTTATTTTGAAAACCTAAAGATGAATGCTTTTGTTTAATTGTTTGCGAGGGTCTTTACTATTGGATTTTATAGTAGGGTTATGGATGACAATTAAATCATGGATAGGGGTTTCTATAAACCCAGAACCGACATCATGTTGCCCATACAAAAATGATCGAGTACTTCGTTGTCATGAGGGTTTTCCTCCAAAAATTTTGGCTTGTCACTTGAGAAATCAACATGTTTCTCTATCATAGGATTATACAACACAGGGGTTTCTGTAGGAGTGGTTGTAACAATTCAGGCTAAGAACCCATCCCAATCATCACCCAGGGTTTTCAAATGATGAACCAACAACATTTTAATTAAACCATGGTGAAAGAGGCTAGAGTCGAGGCTCTGCTTCTTGTATCTTTTTTACATTTTGTACAGACTCCTTAGAAAATAAAACGTTACATTCAAATGGAAGCCTATAAAGAGCATAAGCAATCGCACACGGTAAAGAAAAAATAGGCCATAATGACCCTCAAAGGTAATAAATTGTTTAAGAAATGATAACAGACCATGCCACCTAACCTTAAGTAGGGAAATTGGAATACCTTTCTCATAGTAGACAATATTTTTGGAAGTCATGAAAAGACTCCAGGGCACTTCGTCAATTTTTGAATTCTTGAATGACTTCTGACCAGCGAGAGGAAGCCCCATTGCTTCACTCAAAAAATCTCCAATCACCTCCAGCTAAACATCACCAACCTTCACCCTGTATCCATCAAACGTTTGGGCAAATTCCTTAGCTTCCTGAAGGTTATACCCATCAAACTTTTTAATGAAAGTATCCCATCCCTAGGTTTTCAAATCCTCGACCACATCATCAAGAGACAATAACGCTTGAGAACCATTCAGATCTATTCGGATGATAGGGGCCATTAAGTGTATGACCAGACTATAATACAGGCAACTCAAGCTAACTGTGGGTTTATATGGTAGTAGTAACAAGGACAAGTTTGAGTGGATATCATGGAAACAAAACAAGAAAAACACCTGTGCAACCATAGCATAAACATGAGAGTTTGGGTCACGAAGTTTGAACACTCCTGGTAATGAAAGCCCTGAGTACATAACATTACACAAACCCTTGACTCGTAATGAGAAGCCTTCCAATTCATTCTTCTAGCCAAAACGAAGTATAGGATACGATTCTGGCACGTTTAATTCCCACGTCATGCAATGGATATAATCGATCTGCAAAGGGTTGGAATGGATATGTTTTTACAAATCAAATGTGAATCGACATTTGGTATTAAAGTTGATTTGCAAAGGATTCAAATAAATAAGATTACAGTCCAAATGAAAAAATACATGGGTACTATATCGACATTCGATAAACTCCAAAGGAAAACCATTTAAGTATGAAATATGAAGTAGATGTAATTCACAATGAACCTTTAAAAACATGTTTTGAAATAGGGATATAATACGAAATCAGGTTTGATTCATGCTTTCAATCATGAATCAAGCCTGAAAATGCCAAAAAAGAATAATCAAGCATCTTTTATAATCCAATAATCACCCCCAAATAATAATGTTTACAAGATGAGGTGTAGGAATCTACAGGAGGTGTCATTTGTCATTCAAAATAGCAAAAACATGTAGGGCTGCCAACAGTGGCGACTTACTGGGAGAAGCAGTTATCTCTACATCACTAGAGAACTCATGTTAGGATGGATTAGAGTGGTTTAATAATTTAAATAACAATCAATAGTGAGTCAAGTATCCTAATAAAATTCAAAAACATCACCCAGTCTAGTATTAGATGTCTTTCTGTCCAAATGCAATCTAGTGACAATTTTTAATTACGAGAGAGACGACATTTTAGCCAATGACTCTAATACTGTTGACAGGGCCGTTGTTTCCAGCAGGCGTCCATAGCCTCAGAAGGGATGTAAATTAAGCCACTCTAATGCCTCTACCCTATCCAAGAATTATCAACTCAGAATGAAGGTCATTTTATGATTAAAATCAAAATTTATACCTGATAATTTTATTGAAACCGACATTGCTTCACTACCAATAGGCTTGTTCAGTACCTCGGCGAGGTTGTCTTGGCATCATGCATGCATTTACCTGCAACCAGTAGACCTGTTCAGTATCTCGAATGGTTTATAGACACTTCCCACAACTCTCTAGAAGTTATTTACAATTTTGACATAAATTTTATGATCTTCAGAAGAGAGGGATGATGCTAAAATTTTCAATTTCCAAAACACTTGATATTTTCGAGTCTTAATTTTTCACTTGATAACCTTCATTATGATCTGAGTTTAGTTTTCTGATGAGAATAGATTTTCAAGGACATGAAGGCACACTTGAGTTGTTTTCTTTTAAAAACAGGGACAGCGTGAAGAGTTATAATGATTATCGTATCTTCTCATGATCATAAGATGAAACCAGGCAGACTATCTTGAACAAAAAGTTTCTTTTTCTAGTTTGAGTTTCAACAATTTACAACATTGATGCCTTGAAACGACCTTGATTGTTGCTTTATGATGAGACATTCTGGTTTCCTGTCATGAACTAATGGTGACACAGACATAAATTTATTTAGAAAACAGTGAAAACAAGCAAAATGAACAGAACTAAAAATCAAAAAACAACAAGAAAATTAAAAATAAAAATAAAAAATGTGTAGAGGTGAATCTGGAATCATCACACGAAATATTTTTTGAGAGCTTAAAAGAAAATAGAAAAATCCTCGTTAATATGAGTGCAGTCCTACTCGTGGCACCTTGGGTCAGGGTTTAGTCAATAGTTCAAATTTTTACTTATCTCCTTACTTTCCATTTAAAATTTTCATAATAATACTACGATTTTGAAAATAAATATTAAGCGAAAAGCAGAGAGAAAAGGATCAAGCGAACTTCCCTGACAACAATCATATTATGGTTCTCTTGATGCACCCACTTGTGTTCTTTAACTACATTTTTACAAAGAGAAACAGTGAGAAATAAAGCTAAAAGAAAACCTGCTCCTAAACCTACTCTAACTACTAAACAAATCAAAATACCACGTAAAGTCATGCTTCCAATGTAGCCATCGGAGTAACTCCAATCCTGAAATGGAAACAAAATCAAATATTACTAAGAAGACTGGTAGTATATTAAAAAATGAGAGAGATATATCATACTTACCTTTATCCTCATCATTTAAAAACAAGGAAAGCATGATCTTACAATTCCCTTGAACATTCTTTTTGTATGAATCCTCCAGCCATTCTACAATTTTGTCATTATATGGGTTACTAAAATATGAAAAAATGAGATCGTGAAGCTTGTGAGAGTTATAGGGACCAGACATAACCATTGGCCTAGACCGAAGTGCCCCATCCTCCCGACAATTTTCCTTTTGTTCCATATTTTCTCCATCTGGAGGATATAAAATGAGTGTGTTAAAGTTACCTCCTTGATCTCTAAATAAAGTGAAGATAATCTTACCATTACTTGGAGACTTTTCGAGATATGAATATGCCAACCAATCTACAATCCTATCATAATACATGCAAGTACTAACATGGTATTGTTTTAAAGAATTCACATGTGACAAATATTCCTAATGAGAATAAAGTATTAGACTATCAAGGAAAGAATCTTGTAAAAAGGTTGGATCAATATGGTGAGAACTTATCATGATTCTCAATCGAAAAAGAAGTTTCTCATTTTCTTGAAACTTTCCATTGAGCTTAGATATTTCAAGATGAACTATTTGAAGTGAACTAAATGGAATGACCAACATTTTTGAATAATCACCATCGATAATAATATTTGGCCAATTATACTTTTCAACCTCAAATTGATCATGGAAAAATTTAGATCCTTTTTTAATCACCAATTGAGATGAATCAATGGAAGATGAAATTTGAGACTCTTTCAAATTGTTTCTTGATTTACCCACAAATAATTGATGAGAATAAAAATTGATATGCTCATGGGTAGAATTATTTTCCTCTTTATCTTCTATCTGATAATATCTTTGTACCTGATTATATAATGTTGAATTCTCTCCAAGGTAATATGGAACATGCAATTGCACAACATTAGGATAAAAAATATCCAGGTACAAGGAATAATATGTAGAAGAATTAAGGAGACAAAATGCATCTCTTGAAATGATAGGTATATGTGTTTCGAAATCTGGTTTTGTTCCCCCTCCTTGTATAAACTGATCAACCTCTTTTCTATTCTCTTTTAAAGAGTACGAGACAGTTTTTAAGAGATCATTTGGTTCATTGTGTAAGGGAAAATTTGAGAGCAAATCACTAGAGATAGAAGATTGCCGAATGATTTTGTCTCCTACTGGTTCATCATGGATTTGTTCAACTAAATTGGGGGAATATTTATCATCCACATGATTATCAACTTTATATTCGGTCTCTTTTACTTTAGAAACAATTATAAAATCTATGAGAGTGTGACAATTGTCATCTTTTAAAGTCAAGGTTCCTTCTTCGATAGGAGGAGACATCGTTGACAAGGAATGATTAGAGGTGAAAATTGCATTTTGTAAAAGATGATGTTTCTCATGATTTGCCAAAATGAAAGAAGTTGACAAAAAATGTGGTGCTTCAAAATCTTCAAGATCAACATCAAAATTTGAACCATCTTGAGATTGAGTGTTAGTGCTCAATTCAGATTGGTTAACCATCAATTGATCTTGCTTGTGTAAGAGAGAAACGAGATATTCAAACCACTCATTAATAAGTGACATTTATTTCAAAGGGAATCTAGTAAAAACATGAATGAACAAAATTGAAAAATCATTGAATGATTCACCATTTTCTTTCCTTAAACAAATTAATTCTTCACTTAATTCATCATAATCATAGTTGTTAAAATTTGATAAAAACTCAAATACAAACTGTAAGGTATCTAGAGAGGTAGTGGGGGGGGGCAATGTAAGGTAGCTAGAGAGGTAGTGGGGGGGCCCAAAGGGCCCATAGTGATAATAGTGGAGGT
>ML781005.1:1952029-1997589 GCA_009831015.1 Picea engelmannii | reverse complement strand
GTTCTTCAGTCTTCTTCAGCATTATGGTCCACAATTATCCATGGGACCCTGGTATATGGTTGTACATCAAGCGTTGAGGACAACGCTTTCATAAGGGGAATGGAATGTAAGGTAGCTAGAGAGGTAGTGGGGGGGCCCAAAGGGTCCATAGTGATAATAGTGGAGGTCATTCAATGTAAGGTGGACTAGGTCCACTATATTATTAAATAAGACCCACTATGGTAGTTAGATATAATAAATGGGTAATTAGATATAATAAATGTAAGAGGACTTCTTAGAAGGTTCTACTTCTAGAAGATTCCTCCTCTAGAATGTTCTTAGGTGATGGTAGCACTATATAAAGGGGTTCAAGCAATGTAATGAGACATGAAGAGAATTATTGTATTTGGAGTGGCAACTCAATAGGAGGATGCCCCCTTGAAGAGGCAAGTGAACAGGAGAGGATCCCTTCCATAATAGGATCCATTGTATGGTGTTGCCCTACCTCAAGGGTTTTTCTATAATAAAGTTGTGGTTTTCTATATGGTTTCATATATCTTGTGTAGTGATTGTATTCAAATATCATTGGATCTATTGTAATATTTTGTATTCAAGTCTTTGGGTCTTAACACAAACTCATACAAAGAATGAATAGAATTAGCCCAAAAAGATTCAAACCAAATTTTAACCCGGCCTTGGAAAGTCAGAGCGAACAATCTTCATGTAACATTAGGATCGATGATATTATGTCTTAAACATTTATAAAAAAATTTAGAAATTTGGTCTACCATAGATGTGTTCCCTTCATCATCAAAGGTGAGTTATGAAAAGAGATCAGTTGTCTTGTTGGAAATAACTGGTAGTGAGACATTAAAAGCATGTTCCAACACAGTGATTTGGGTAGGAGCCATTAAGAATTTGAAGAAATTGACTCCAAATAGTTAGATTGTCATCTAACTTGCCTTGTAGTGCATTATAAGATGACATCGAAGAAAGATTTATAAATCTGGAATTATGAAAGGTTGAGGTATGAAACATTTAATCATTAAATCGACCTCTTTCCCTCCTTCTAGCGCCATATGTTGATGGGAAAAAATGATTGACCATCAACTGGAAGAACAAGCCCGGTCCAGGGTTGTCTAAGTAACCCAAGCCATTTGGTATAACTTGTTCTGACGGGTTTAATGGCTCTGTTAGCCAATCTACAGTCCTAAAAATAAAGAGGAAGGGATAACTAACTAATGCTACAAACTATAATATATATATATATATATATATATATATATATATATATATATATTCTGATATAACTATTGTAAATATAATAAAGAAGAAAAAGAAAACATAAAAATATCTCTTATGAACAACATTTACATATTGTAAGTTTTACTAGAAACTTATGAAATGAATGTAAGAAACAATTGTTTATGAAAAGCAGATAAAGAAAGCACATTAAAATATTTTTTGTTTTCTTTTTATAAATCTAATAAAACTTGTGTTAACTAAACTATGAAACATAGATGTATAGATAGTCTAAAGATGATCTAAACTTTCTGGTTCCACTAAAACATAAATAAAAAAAATTAGAAAACACAAAGAAGCTAACCTGATGTTAGTTTGTTAAATGTGTCTAGGCCTCTACATGAATCAAATGCATCTAGCTGCCACGCCTACGAGATAAATCTAGAATAGACTTCTACTAAAACTATTTCGAATAAATTCATAGAATGTATTGGCAGTTGAATTTTTATGACAGAGTAGGGAACACAAACTTAACCCTATGATCTTATGATCACAAATAATTACAGTAAGATAAATCCGAGTGTAACGCATTTCATTTCATTTTTCAACTAAATATCAAAGAGAAATCCATAATACTCAAATTGGAAAGATGATCATAGTATCAATATCCAGAACAACAAAATCATGAACGATATTTATCAAATGAGCATCCTGAAACATAACACACCATTGAGTCTAAATATGCAAGACATATTAATATATCAGGATTAAATCAAACAAAACATTAATGAAATACCATTAACAAAAGGCTAAATCCAAAATGTTGTGTGTTGTTTCATTTAGTCTTGAAATCATTTGCCCATCTTTGGTTCCAGGCCAAGATGCCTTTCATTTACAAAAAAGAGAGTATTTAAAGAGCTTTTGAAATCTCAACTTATTATCTTCTAAGATAATATCAGATCTTATAAGATCAAAACATTACGAATATAGATGGCCTAGAGCCACTTATGATCAAACTATATCTTCAAAAATTTATGAAAGTTTTTTCCTATCTACAAAATAAACAAAAGGAGATAATAATCAACTAGATCGAACATGTTCCATCCCATAAGATCAGCATCAGATATACCATGTCTTGCAAAATGAAATATAGGAACAAGTTAGATATTTTATTAGCAAATAATTACTAAATTTTATATGAAAATGACTTGGCTACAAAATCTATCGATTTTGTAGCCAGTCTTATATTGGTAAAATAAATCAAAGTTTAACCGATTTGATTTTTTTTAAATCAACATGACTGTAATAAAAATCGTCTTACCATTTAACTAATAACTAAACATGAATCAAGATATTTCAGAATTTATTATGGCCTTCACACTGTCTGCATTCTTTATCACAATGTTGCATGTCTTTTTAAGACACTTGGCTTGCCTCTGTACATTTCCCTTAAGGTCGTGGTTTTCTTTTATGAGAAATTCATTGTGGTTTGTGAGAGATTTAATCCTTGCTTATAGAATGGGGATGTCCTTATAGTACTATTAAATCCAATGCAAGCAGACCTCACAATGTACAAAAGGATCGATCTATCGATGGAGCATATAGTTGGATGTGAGAACATCAACAATACCTATTGTCGGCCCTTGACCGAGCTTAATACCAGTAAACCCCTTGCTACCCTCGAGACATGGTGGGAGATTGTTAGTATAGTTGTATGGTTGATTAGGATCTGACATATGACAATCTAGAACTTCTTCTGTGAGAAAATACTCAATTTCAGGATCTAAAACCTCATGGATCTCGATCAAATCGATCGAGCTCACATGAGGCTTAGATTGATTACGCTGACTTCTCTAAATGAGTCAATCGTCCCTCTTATTTCGAAAACCTAAAGCTGCATTCTTCTATTTTGATTATTTGCAAGGGTCTTTACTATCGGATTTTACAGTAGGTTTATGGCCGACAATTAAATCATGCATAGGGGTTTCTATAAACTCAGAATCTCCATCTTGTTTCCCATACAAAAACTGATCGAGTACTGCCTTGTCACGAGGGATTTCCTCCAAAACGTATGGCTTGTCACTTGAGAAATCAACATGTTTCTCTATCATAGGTTTATCCAACATAGGGGTTTCTATAGGAGTGGATGTAACAAAACCGTTTTAGGCTAAGAGCCTATCCCAATCATCACCCAGGGTTTTCAAATGATGAACCAACAACATTTTAATTAAACCATGGTGAAAGAGGCTAGAGTCGAGACTCTTCTTCTTGTATCTTTTCGACATTTTGTACAGACTCCTTAGCAAATAAAACGACACATTCAAACGGGAGCCTATAAAGTGCATAACAAATTGCACATGGTAAAGAAAAACTAGTCCATAACGACCCTCACAGGTAATAAATTATTTAAGAACTGATAACAGACCATGCTACCTAACCTTAAGTAGGGAAACCATAATACCTTTCTTAGAGCAGACAATCTTTCTAGAAGTCATGAAAAGACTCCAGGGCACTTCGTCAATTTTCGAATTCTTGAACCACTTATGACCAGTGAGAGGCAGCCCCGTTGCTTCACTCAAAAAATATTCACTCACCTCTAGCTGAACATCACCAAACTTCGCCCTGTATCCATCAAACGTTTGGGCAAATTCCTTAGTTGTGCGAAGGTTATACCCATCAAACTTCTTAATGAAAGTATCCCATCCCTGGGTTTTCAAATCCTCGACCACATCATCAAGAGACAATAACGCTTGAGAACCATTCAGATCTATTCGGATGATAGGGGCCATTAAGTGTATGACCAGACTATAATACAGGCAACTCAAGCTAACTGTGGGTTTATATGGTAGCAGTAACAAGGACAAGTTTGAGTGGATATCATGGAAACAAAACAAGAAAAACACCTGTGCAACCATAGCATAAACATGAGAGTTTGGGTCACGAAGTTTGAACACTCCTGGTAATGAAAGCCCTGAGTACATAACATTACACAAACCCTTGACTCGTAATGAGAAGCCTGTCAATTCATTTTTCCAGCCAAAAAGAAGTGTAGGACACGATTCTGGCACATTTAATTCCCACGTCATGCAATGGATATAATCGATTTGAAAAGGGTTGGAATGGATATGTTTTTACAAATCAAATGTGAATCGACATTTTGTATTAAAGTTGATTTACAAAGGATTCAAATAAATAATCTTACAGTGCAAATGCAAATCAACATGGGTACTATATCAACATTCGATAAACTCCAAAGGAAAACCATTTAAGTATGAAATATGAAGTATATGTAAGTAACAATGAACATTTAAAAACATGTTTTGAAATAGGGATATAATACGAATTCAAGCTAGATTCATGATTTCAGTAATGAATCAAGCCTGAAAAAACCAAAAAAAGAATAATCAAACATCTTTTATAATCCAATAATCACCCCCAAATAATAATGTTTATAGGATGAGGTGTAGGCAGCTACATGAAGTGTCGTTTTTCATTCAAAATAGAAAAAACATGTAGGGTTTCCAACATGAGTCCATACTTGTATGATCGTAAAGAAATCTTCTATAGGACAAAGAATCAATATCATTTAACCAAAGCAGGTCAAGAATATGTGGTTCATGCTCATCATGTAAAGGAAAACAAAACTCTTCAAATTATGGAACAATTAAGAAAGGAAGCTCAAGCAAGAAACACACCTATAATTGTTTCAAATCAAGTAATAGATCTTAAGAAAGAACATGAGATGATTGTAGAATGGAAAATCAATCACAATTTGCTTCAAGAGAAGCTAATGTCGTGAAAATATTACAAACATATCATCTAATATGCAGTCATATTTTTTATGTTATCATTAGTAATGTTGTCTACATGGATGATAGTGGCTTCAATAAGATGTGTCAGGGTTCAAATGGCTAACAATATGTTGTCAGTTGTCATGATTCTGTTATAGTTGATCTTGATGAGACAGGTGCACAGGATAGAGTTCAAAGACAGAGAGAAATTCAGGTGGCTTATCTCAAGCTTGAAGACTGGTCAGTAATCTTTATGGGACAAAAAGGTTCTTTAGTGGGGAGGTGTGATCCAAAATCAGATTGAGGAGCTTGATGGGGCTCAGAAAGGCCTAAAAATAAAAGTTCTCAGAATGGCTTCAAAACAGACATGTGCATTGACCTCGTCAATACAAACCCATCACAACTTGAACGGGCTCAAATGGATGTCGTATGCTAAGTTATGATGATCTATTCATTTTTCCAAACAGACAAAAAAATGATGATTGTACAGTCCGTATAGTCCGTACAGTTCCACGTGCATTTGACTGTATAGGCCATATGGTTGACGTAGCAGGAAAATTTGTCACTGACATGGTAGGGTCTGAACAACTGACGTGGCAGGGTCCATACAACTGACGTGGCAGGGTCTGTACAACTAATGTGACAGGCTGACTGGGCATACAGACTGATGATGTGCCAGGTACAGGAGGACCAGTAGAGGAGTGACATGTGTCACCACTACAATGGTTACATGTGGCATGTCTGTACGGTGACACATGGTAGATGGTGACTGGGCGAGTAAGCAGATAGGGAAGACAGGTGGAAGAGAGCTGGACCAATAAGTGCTTGACATGTGGCATACAAATTTGATGAATGAGGTGGTGCCACATGGCACATACATGGGCTTCCACATGGCACCCAGGTATTGGTTGTGTTGGCCTTTGCAAAATTGTTTTGAGCCATACGAGGTTCGACCTAGTGACCTCCCACTATGCTAAGATTTGGAAGGGCTGGGCTGGCCAACCCACTCGCAGTTGTTCCTTGATATACTATGGGTAAACTTTGTATTTAACTTTTCATATGTATGGTTTTAGATGGATTTATGGGCTGGGGCCTAGCCCCGGTCATTGATCTGCATAGAAGCTATTGAGGAGTGCACCTTTGTGAGCCATTTCTAGGAGCTATGGTCATCCGATTTGAGTGTCGTTTCTTTTGTTGGGTTCTAGAGATCTGGTAGAACAAGACAAGATTAGTTTTGTAACCTTTTGGCACTTCTATGTTGATATTTTAAAGATTTGAACAGAAATAAGAAATCCTCACCCACTGAGACAAAGGCCCGAAGATGTAGGCGAGATTGTCGAACTCCGTTATCACATTGGTGTTTATGGTTTGCGGTTGTTTATGCTTCATTTCAGATCTGTATATGTGTATATGGATGTTATGTTTTCTCATAATTTCTTCCTCTTTCATTAAGCTTCCTGAATGGTTAATAAGAACATGCACAATAACTCAACCATTGTCATTTAAAAGATCTTTTCGGATCATACACAAATCATCTAGATTATTATTTTTAAATTAATGATCATATCTTTTTGTGTGTAGGAAATGACCATTTTTATAGGCACATGGAGAGAAAGGCCTTATTTATTTTTGAGGAAACCTTACGCATGAGGTTGAATTTCCATAATTCCAACCTCAAAAAATAACTTATCGATTATCTTGAAGGCCTCTTTGGAGTAGACACGTTCAATAAAAAAGTGGTCACCTCTGCAGCGAGACAATATTTGATGCAGGAGCATCATCAGCAAAGCCCACGTGGAGGGAAAACTCAGCGACATAGCGTGCATTTTTAAGTTAATTGGAATCTAAAAGATGGCTTTGTTTTGTAGATCCATTTTGAACGGATGATTGAAGAAGAGCGAAATGCTCGGAAACTAAATGATTGTGAGAGGTCTGGGAGTTTCACTCTTAGTCTTGAATGTAATGAATCTTGAGTAGTTGTTAGTTTCTACTTCGATAGGATAAGTATTCGAAGGGAACCCTAGGAACCTTCCTGTATAGGTAGATGCATGGAATGCCCAAAGGAGGCAGTTGGAGGAGTATTTTTATTGAATAGGAGGTAGAATAGTTTATTTTGAGAGAGTTGAGACTCTGTTACAGTCCAACTTGCACATATTGTAATCGGACATTCATCTTAATAGAAAGAAAGCAGTTTTTCTTGCATATGAACTTTCTGTGTGTTTATGTGTATCGAATGAATGTTATGTGCGTGTGTTTACGAATTTTGTAGATGCATGTTAGTATTCATATATAGGGGATATATAGACTTTTCTATATGTCTATGATTTATAGAGTTGTTATGGATTCTTAGGTTGTGCAAGGAGTGCAAAAACAGAATATTGGAGGTTTTGTAGCCAGCAAAAAGAGTGCGCATACAAACTATATTTAGTCAGAGAAGAACATGTCAAGAGGGCACACTAGAGAAATCATAAAACTCAAGAGAAACCTCAGAGTTACTGAATACTCTGTAGAGCTCTACAAGTGTGTGTTGAGTGGATGCAAGGAGTGCGTTATTGAACCTGAGAGAAATCAAGATTTTGGAGGAAGACTTGTGCAAGGATATGACCAGGCCAACACTTAGATTGAGTGTTTAAATAAGTCATTGGAAGACTTCATCGAGAACAAGGAGGCTGCCATAAGTAAAGTAGTTTTACTTTACAAGCTCAAGGAGGAAGAGCATCGAGTTTCTAGGAGGGCACTAGGGAAATCTTCTAAGGAAGTGGAAGGGCCGAGATCCTTTTGAGTTATGAGTTAGTTCAAAAGCTCAGAAGAGATAGAGAAAAGAGTGAATAGAGAAGGACTTATTACAAGTCCAAAAGTTCAGGAGGGATAACGTCCTAAGAAGCGAAGGCATCCCAAGATAGAAGGATTGCAGGAGAAGGTTCAAGGGACAAAATCCTTGAACATTTAGAAATTTTCCCAATTTTGGGAGAAAGTGAAAGCTCAAGAGGAGTAACAACAACCGTTGAATCAAGTTGCAGGGAGATATCTAGACCGCTAGATCCACATATAGATAGAAGGAGAATGTAGAGGGGAAGAATATATCCCATCCATTGGATCTAGGTGCAAAGGATTGACAATCATCTGATCCAGAGGTAAGTGCATAGGCCTTAAATATTTTTCAAGTGCACAGAAGAATGGACTTGCAAAGTCCTAAAGTCCCGAAGTGATTAGGAACCATCCATCATCCAGAGGGATGCATGGAGAAAATTTATTGTCTTCGGGTGAAGGCAATCTTGCAGGAACAAGTGTGTAGGAGTTTTAAACTCCTGAAGCCTGAAGAGCCGAAGTGAATCTGGATCGTCAGATCCAAAGAGACGCGTGGTGGAAATCTATCAATTTCGGGTGAAAGAACTCCGAGAGAAATGAGTGTGCAGGATTTTGAAACTCCCAAAGCCTAAAGAGCCAAAGAGGATAGTAGTCATTGGATCCAGGGGGAGACATGCATCAAGAGATCATGTATTTTGGGTGGAAGCCTTTTAGAAGGAGGAAAATTCTGAGAGTCAAAAATCCAAAAGCCCGAAGTGTCGAAGTCACACATAGTCATTGATCATGATGGAGGTATGTGTCAACAGATCATGGAATCCGGGTGAAAGCACTCTGGGAGGAACGAGTGTGTAAGAGTTTGAAACTTTCGAAGCCCGAATAGTTGAAGTAGTTGGGAGCCGTCGATCTTCGGGAGGAAACGCGTCATTAGATCATGGACTTTGGATAAATCACTCTGGGAGAAACAAAGTGTGGAGAAGTTGAGACTTCCGAAGGTCGAAGTCCCAAAGAAGACCTGGGTCATTGATTTGAGGAGGACATGTGGCACAATATCTTCCATTTCATAGAAAGCCACTATGGAAGAAGAAGGAGGGTGTTGAACAAGAACTCCTAAAGGTCAAAGAGCTAGAGTTCATCTGGATCATTCATTCATTAAGGACAAGCGTAAGAAGATCTTCCACTTTGGAAGATATCCACTTTGGGAAGGAGTGGGCGCAGGAGTTTGAAACTTCCAAAGCCTGAAGGGTTGAAGAGAACCACAGTCATTGATCTATGAGGAACACACGTCGACAAGTCGTCATCTTTAGGTAAAATCACTTTGGGAGAAGGCAAAGAGTTCATAATTGAAATTCCCAAAGCCTGAAAGGAGAAATCGATCGTAGTCGTCAATTTAAGAGGAGGACATGCGTCGATAGATTGGGAGATAGTGAAGCAAATGCGAAAGGAAGACAAAGGTCGTTGACTGGAAGTTGACCAAGGAAGAAAGAGGAAAAATTGTAGCATTGATCAAGAGGCATCACTGAGATTCATAGATCATCGATCGATCTTAATTGCAGGGCCAGAAAGTGCTTGGAATTTAAAATTATGAGAGCGGGCTACAATTGAAACCATAGTATTGATAAATGGATGTGCAAAAGTGGCTAGTGAATTGCAGAGAGAAACAGAGTGTGGTATCAAACCACTTTCGACCACTCCACAATCACATGTTTCTGTGAGGACATAGCCCGAGGTCATATGTGAAGGAAAGGACCTCGCGAAGGGAGCTTGTGTCTATTAATTAATTTCTTCTAAGAGGCCAGGAAGGAGCCTGTGGGTTTGAAAGAACCTACACGAAGAAGGAAATGGAACCTGTGTAGATTGATTGGGGTCTAATAGAGGCCCAAAGAGTCAATCCAGCTCCTTGATTTAAACGATCCTAGATCAAAAGGTCGAGCAACCCCGAGGGGATAAGGGGGGTCTGCATCCAGTGGTATCAGAGCACAAATTTGTAATTTATGTATTAGAGAGTAGATAAATAAAATCCTCTAATACCATCGAGTGCTATTATATGTGATTTTCGTCTGTATATTTTAGGCGAAGGGGATGAAGGAGATATTTTGACTACATCGAGTAGTACCAAGAGCTAAATTTTGTTTGCATATCATAGGAAAAGGTGAGAAGGTGAAAAGAGATAATCTAATGGCATAAAGTAGTATCAAGAGCTTGAATTTGTCTGTAGATAGCAGGAAAGGGGATAATATAGAGTATTGATGCTTTGTGGATGATGCTTGCATGTATGCATCAATAATTGGATAGTGAGGTAGGCTGCAGGGAAAAATTGGAAATGCTCTATGTAATAGAATAATGCACATACTTGTCAGGAGGGAAAGAAAAGGGTGAAAATGGCTACTAGAGGCCATAGGCGTGGTCAAGATAAAGACCACCAGTAGATGAAGAAAGAACAGGTAGACAATGAGCTTAGGGAGATAAGAGCAAAAATGGAAAAGCTAGCATTGAAGATGCAACATGAGACAAAGGTGCGCTAGACATATGAATGGCCTTGGAAGAGGAAAGTGAAGTGGCTTGTCCAGAAATTGTTGGTAGCCAGAAGGTAGCAACAAGCAGTGAGGAAGTGGCTAAGGCATGCTGAAAACCTCAGTGACACAGAGGAGAAAGTGATTCACATATGTGAACTAGATATTGGGAGTAATCTCAGTGATGATCATGAGAAGAGATCAGTTAAGGATCTCATAAACTGCCATGGGGGAAAAAGTGAACTTTCAAGTTCCTAGGTGGGCAATGGAAGGTGATCAATGGATGATATCATAGACTTCCAAGAGGGAAGTGATGGAAGTTCAATTTGTCAGGTGGGAAATCGAGAGAGATCAGGTGATCTCATAGACTTTCAAGTGGGAAGAGATAAAATCCCAAGTTGTCAGTTGGGAAAGGGAGAAGAGATGAACTCAACTAAGAGTTCATATCAACAAGGAGTGTTGATGGAATAAAATAATAGGTGTGTTCTGGTCATTGGAGGAATTCAAATATTCCTGCCAAATAGTCCACTAAAGGCTAATACAAGTGTTTCACAAGAGAAGGCAGTGAAACAAGAATCCAAGAAAGAGGTTATGGAGAAAAATGATTTTAGAGCTAATTGTTTCTATGATGCAGGTGTAGTAGAGGAAATATAGCTAGCAAGGACTATCAAAGAGGAGGAGGAGGAGTAGAAACTGATGTCTACCCCAATAGAAAAAAGAGGAGAATTCAGATGAATTGCTCACTCAATGGGAACAAGAGATGAAGACGTTATAGGATTGGTTGGACAATCAAAAGCTAGAAGATGGATTCTAGGAGACAGTCATGTAGATTGTAGGAGAAGAGTATTCAACATAATTTCTCACAAATTTTATTCCAAGATTTGAACAAGAGATGATTGCAGCACTGGAGCCTGCAACAAAAGAGGAAGCAAACAACATAGATTTTGTTGAGATGTATGAGGAACTGGAAGCCCTGGAGAGAAGGGTAAATATGAAAAGTATGCATATCCAATAGGTCAAATTGGAAACACATTAAGGATCATACCAGCCTAGGGAGCGGCTGGAGGAAGTTGGAGTTGAAGCAACATAAGAGGATATGATAGAAGTCAATCTGTCAGAGGTGGAGGCTGCGCAGAAAATCAGTGGTGAGACTGCAGAATTGGAGTCTGCAATAGAGTGGCTAACTAGTACCACAGGAGAGGAAGACAACATAAAAGTTCATATTTATCATATTGGTAAAAAGGAGAAAGAGCACACATTTCAATGTGCCAAAGAGATCGAGAAAGAAGAGCATTCAGTGGAACTGCTAAAAAATTTCAGCTAAGGAGCTAAGCAAGAGATAACTATAGAATGAAAACCTATAGCAGAGGAGGAAGAAAAAAATAGCATGGATCTTGTTGATATGTGTGAAGAGTTGGAGGCCCTGGAGAGAAGGGTTAAAATGAAAAAGCATCTTATCTAACAAGTCAAGTTGGAAACTAATGGAGAGAAGAGGAAAGAGAGCATACTGCAGGGCGAAAACCAGCCAGTGGACCAGCTGGACAGAGAAATAGAGGAGATAAAGAGATTGATGATAGAAGAAACACAAGAAGCAGTCATCAGAGAAGTACGGGACAAAAGAAAACCTGCAAGAGCAGCAAGGAAAAGGAGCAAATGAACAATTCCAAGAGAAAGTATGGGACCCTGGAGTATCTCAACAACATGGCAGAGGGAGCCATGAGAAAGATCTCATGATTTTCCCAGTAGTGGAGTATGTTGCAGGAGCATCGTCAGAAAATCCCATGTGGAGGGACAAATCAACGCCATAGCATGCCTTTTTAAATTAATTGGAATCTAAAAGCTGGCATTTTTCTATAGATCCATTTTGAACAGATGATTGAAGAAGAGAGAAACGCTCAGAAACTAAATGATCATGAGAGGTTTGGGAGTTTCACTCTCAGTATTGAATGTAACAGAGCTTGATTAGTTGTTAGTTTTTACTTCGATAGGAGAAGTAGTATAAGGGAACCTTAGGAACCTTCTTGTATAGGTACATGCATGGCATGCCCAAAGGAGGTAGCTAGAGGAGTATTTTTATTGAATATGAGGTAGAATAGTTTGTTTTGAGAGAGATGAGATTCTGTTATAGTCCAACCTACACATATTGTAATCATACATTCATATTAAGAGAAAGAAAGAATTTTTTCCGGCATATGAACGATCTGTGTGTTTATGTGTATCGAATGAATGTTATGCATGTGTGTTTACGAATGCTCTAGATGCATGCTAGAATTAATCTGTAGAGGATAGATAGACTTTGCTATATGTCTATGAGTTATAGAGTTGTTATGGATTCTTAGGCCATGCAAGGAGTGCACAACATAATATTGGAGGTTTTGTAGCTAGCGCAAAGAGTTTGCATCTGAACTCCTAAAGTCCGAAGAGCCGAAGTGAATCTGAATCGTTAGATCCAAAGAGATGCGTGGTGGAAATATATGAATTTTGGGTGAAAGCACTCTGGGAGAAATGAGTGCGCAGGAGTTTGAAACTCCTAAAGTCAAAAGATCTGAAGAGGATAGTGGCCGTCAGATCCAGGGGGAGACATGCATCAAGAGATCGTGTATTTTGGGTGGAAGCCTTTCAGGAGGAGGCGAATGCCAAGAGTAAAAAATCCTAAAGACTGAAGTTCTAAGTCACGCATAGTCATTGATCGTGAAGGAGGTACATGTCAACAGATCGTGGACTCTGGGTGAAAACACTCCGGGAGGAATGAGTGTGTAGGAGTTTGAAGCTCCCGAAGCCCAAATAGTCGAAGTAGCTAGGGTCCATCGATCTACGGGAGGACATGTGTTGTTAGAGCATGGACTCCAGATAAATATCTCTAGGAGAAAATATCATGGAGAAGTTGAGACTTCTGAAGGCTGAAGTCTCAAAGAGGACCTGGGTCGTTGATTATAGGAGGACACATGGAAGAAGATCTGGCATTTCAGAGAAAGCCACTCCAGAAGAAGAAGGAGGGCACTTAACAAGAACTCTCGAAGGGCAAAGAGCCAAAGTTCATTTGGACCATCCATTTGTTTAGGAAAGGTGTCAACAGATCTTCCACTTCAAAACATAGCCATTTCGGGAAGGAGCGGGCATAGGAGTTTGAAAATCCCAAAGGACGAAGGGCCGAAGAGAACCACTATCATTTATCTATGAGGAACACACATCGAAAGATCATCGTCTTTGGGTAAAAGCACTCTAAAAAAAGGTGAAGAGTTGAGAATTGAAATTCCTGAAGCCCAAAAGGAAAAATAGATCGTAGTCGTCGATTTGAGAGGAGGACACGTGCCGATAGATTGGGAGATCGGGGAGCGCATGTGGAAGAAGGATAGAGGTCGTTGATTGGCATTTGACCAAGGAAAAAATATGACATATTGTAGCATTGATCAAGAGGCATCTTCGAGATTCATAGATCAACGGTCATACTTAATTGTGGGGCTAGAAAGTGCTCAGACTTTAAAATTCTAAGAGTGGGCCGCAATTGAAACCACGGTATTGCTAAACGGACGCATGGCAATGACTAGTGAATTGTGGGGAGAAAAGTGGTGTGGTATCAAACCACTTTCGGCTGATCTGCAATCACATGTTTCCATGAGGACATATCCTGAGGTCATATATGAAGGAAAGGACCTCACAAGGGGAGGTATTGTCTGTTAATTACTTTCTTCAAAGAGGCCACGAAGGAGCCCGCGGGTTTGACAGAGCCTGCACAAAGAAGGAAATGGGACTTGTGTAGATTGATTGGGGTCTAATAAAGTCCCGAAGAGTCTATCTGACTCCTTTATTTGAACAATCCTAGACCATGAGGTTGAGCAGCCCCGAGGGGAGAAGGGGGTTCTGCATCAAGTGGTATCAGAGTGCATATTTTTAATTTCTGTATAAGAGAGTAGATAAATAAATTACTTTGATACCATCAAATGGTATCAGAGCTATTTTTCATCTATATATTTCAAGTGAAGGAGATGAAGGAGATAGTCTGACTACATCGAGTAGTACCAAGAGATAAATTTTGTCTGCAGATCATAGGCAAAGGTGAGAAGGTGAAAATAGATAATATAATAACATCAAGTAGTATCAAGATATTGAATTTGTCTGTAGACAACAGGCAAAGGGAGAATATAGAGTATTGATGCTCTGTGGATGATGGTTGAACGTACACAACAAAAATTGGACAACGAGGAAGGCTACAACAAAAAATTGGAAATGCTCTGTGTAATAGAATAATGCATAAACTTTCCAGGAGGGAAAGTAGAGGGTGAAAATGGCTACTAGAGGCCATAGGCATGGTCAAGATAAGAGAAAAAATGGAAATTCTAGCATTGAATATGCAACAGGAGAAAAAGGTGCGCTGGACATATGAATTGCCTTTGAAGAGGAAAGTGAAGTGGCATGTCCATAAATTCTTGGTATCCAGAAGGTAGAAAAAAGCAGTGAGGAAGTAGTTGAGGCATGCTGAAAAGATCAGTGACACATAGGAGAAAGTGATTCACATCTGTGAACAATAGATTTGTAGGAATATCAGTGATGAGGAGGAGAAGAGATCAGTTAAGGATCTCATAAACTGCCCGGGGGGGAGAGGTGAAATTTCAATTTTCTAGGTGGGCAATGGAAGGAGATCAGTGGATGATCTCATAGACTTCTAGGAGGGAAATGATGGAAGTTCAAGTTTCCAAGTGGGCAATGGAGAGAGATCAGGTGATATCATAGACTGCCAGGTGGACAGAGAGGAAATCCCAAGTTGTCAGGTGGGAAAGGGAGAAGAGATGAACTCAACTGAGAGTTAATATTAGCAAGGAGTGTTGGTGGAAGAAGATCATAGGTGTGTTCTAATCATTGGGGGAATTCAAATAGTTCTGCCAAATAGTCCAACAAAGGATAATACAATTGTTGCACATTAGGCGGTAGTGCAACAAGAATCCAATAAAGATTCCATGGAGGAAAATTATTTTAAAGATAACTTTGTCTGTCATGTATGTGTACAAGAGGAAAGATAGCTAGCAAGGAATGTGAAAGAGGAGGAGGAGGAGCAGACACTGATGTCGGCCCCAGTAGAAAAAGAGAAGAATTCATATGAATTGCTCACTCAATGGGAAAAAGAGCTGAAGATGTTAGAGGATTGGTTGGAAAATCCAAAACCATAAGATGTCTACCATGAGACAGTCATGTAGATTGCAGGAGAAGAGAATTCAACATAATTTCTCAAGAATTTCAGCCTGGGAGATGAACAAGAGATGACTGGAACACTGGAGCCTACAACAAAAGAGGAAGCAAGAAAAATAGATTTTTTTTAACTGCATGAGGAAATAGAATCCCAAGAGAGAAGGGTAAATATGCAGATTAGGCATCTCCAATAGGTCAAATTGGAAACAGGTGGAGGAGCATGTCATCTTGGGGAGAAACTAGAGGAAGTTGGAGTTGAACCAACACAAGAGAAGATGACAAAAGTCAATCTGCAAGAGGTAGAAGTTGAGCAACAACTCAGTGGTGAGACAATAGAACTGGAGTCTGGAACAAAGTGGCCAAGTAGTACCACATGAGAGGAAGACAACATGAAAGTTCAGATTGATCATATTGGTAAAAAGGAGAAACATCACACATTTCAATGTGCCCAAGATATGGACAAAGAAGAGCATTTAGTGCAACTGCTCAAAAATTTCAGCCAAGGAGTTGAGAAAGAGATAAGTGTAGAATGCAAACCTACAACAGAGGAGGAAGAGACATATAGCATGGATCTTGTTGATCTATGTGAAGAGATGGAGGCCTTGGAGAGAAGGGTAAAAATGCAAAAGCATCTTATCCAACAAGTCAAGTTGGAAATTGATGGAGAGAAGACACAACAGAGCATACTGCAGGGGGAAAACTAGCCAGTGGACTGGCTGGAAAAATAAATAGAGGAGATAAAGAGATTGATGTTGGAAGAAACACAAGAAGCATTCATCAGAGAAGTATGGGACAAAAGAAAACATGCAGGAACATTAGGGAAAAAGAAGCAACAAGGAAAAGGAGCAGATGAATAGCTCCAAGAGAAAGTATGGGACCCTGGAGGATCTCAAAAACATGGCAGAGGGAGCCATGAGAAGGAGCTCATGATTTTCCCAGTAGTGGAGTATGATGCAGGAGCATCGTTAGCAAATCCCATGTGGAGGGACAACTCAATGCCATAGCACACCTTTTTAAATTAATTGGAATCTAAAAGCTGGCATTTTTCTGTAGATCCATTTTGAATGGATTATTGAAAAAGAGCGAAACACTCGAAAACTTAATGATCGCAAGAGTTCTGGGAGTTTCACTCTTAGTCTTGAATGTAGCAGATCTTGATTATTTTTTATTTGTTACTTCGATGTGAGAAGTAGTCGAAGGGAACCCTAGGAACGTTCCTGTATAGGTAGATGCATGGCATACACAAAGGAAGCAGATGGAAGCGTATTTTTATTGAATAAGAGGTGGAATAGTTTATTTTGAGAGAGATGAGACTCTGTTATAGTCTAGCCTGCAAATATTGTAATTGGACATTCATCTTAATAGAAAGGAAGTGATTTTTCCTGCATATGAAATTTCTGTGCGTTTATGTGTATCGAATGAATTTTATGTGTGTGTGTTTACGAATGTTGTAGATGCATGTTAGAATTCATCTACAGAAGATAGATAGACTTCTCTATATGTCTATGAGTTATATATTTGTTATGGATTCTTAGGTCGTGCAAGGAGTGCACAACAAAATATTGGAGGTTCTGTAGCCAACACAAAGAGTGCGCATTTGAACTCTATTGAGTCAGAGAAGAAATCGTCAAGAGGGCACACCAGAGCAATCACAAAACTCAAGAGAAATCTCAGAGTTACTGAATACTCTGTAGAGTTTTGCAAGTGTACGTTGAGCGGATGCAAGGAGTGCGTTATTGAACCTGAGACAAATCAAGATTCTGGAGGAAGACCTATGCAAGGATTGCACCAGGCCAACACATATATGAATTGTTGAAAAACGTCATTGGAAGACTTCATCAAGCACAAGGAGTGTGCCATAAGTAAAGTAGGTTTACTTTACAATCTCAAGGAGGATGAGCGTCAGGTTGTGAGGAGGGCACCAGGGAAATATTCTAAGGAAGTGGAAGGGCTAAGATCATTTGGATTTCTGATTCAATTCGAAAGCTTAGAAGAGATAGACCAAAGAGTGAATAGAGAATGACTTATTGCAAGTACCAAAACTCAGGAGGGATAAATTCCTAAGAAGTTAAGGTGTCCCAAGATAGAGGGATCGCAGGAGAAGGTTCAAGGGCCAAAATCCTTGAACACTTATAAATTTTCCAAATTTCGGGAGAAAGTGCAAGAATAGGAGGAGTAACAATAGTCATTGAATAGAGTTGGAGGGAGAGATATGGACCTCTAGATCCACTTCTAGACAAAGGGAGAATGCAGAGGGGAAGAAAAGATCCCAGTCGTTGGATCTGGGAGAAGAGGATCGATAATCGTTCGATCCAGTGGTAAGTGCATGGGTCTTAAATATTTTGGAAGTGCACAGAAGAAAATACTTGTGAAGTCCCGAAGTGATTAGGGACCATCGACTGTCTAGAGGGATGCAAAAATCCATTGTCTTTGGGTGAAGGCACTCCGAGAGGAACGAGTGCGTAGGAGTTTGAAACTCACGAAGCCCGAAGAGCTGAAGCGAATCTAGATCGTCAAATCCATAGAGATGCGTGGTGAAAATCTATGAATTTCAGGTGAAATCATTACAGGAGAAATGAGTGCACAGGAGTTTAAAACTCCCAAAGCCCGAAGAGTCGAAGAGGATAGTGGCCGTCGGATCTAGTTGGAGACATGCGTCAAGAGATCGTTTATTTCGGGTGGAATCCTTTCAGGAGGAGGTGAATGCGGAGAGTCGAAACTCTCGAAGCTCGAAGTGTTGAAGTCACACATAGTCGTTTATCGTGAAGGAGGTATGTGTCAATAGATCGTGGAATCTGGGTGAATGCACTCTAGGAGGAACGAGTGCGTAGGAGTTTGAAACTCCCGAAGCCTGAATAGTCGAAGTAGATTGGAGCCGTCGATCTGCGGGAGAACACATGTCGTTAGATTGTGGACTTCAGATAAATCGCTTCAGGAGAAACAAAGTGTGGAGAAGTTGAGACTTTTGAAGGCCGAAGTCCTAAAGAGGACTTGGGCCATTGATTTGAGGAGGACACATGCAAGAATATCTGCCATTTCGGAGAAAGCCACTATGGAAGAAGAAGGAGGGCATTGAACAAGAACTCCCGAATGTCGGAGAGTCACAGTTCATTTGGATCATCTGTTCATTGAGGAAAAGCATCAGGAGATCTTCCACTTTGGATGCTAGCCACTTCGGTAAGGAGCGGGCGTAGGAGTTTGAAACTCTTGAAACCCGAAAGGCCGAAGAGAACCATAGTCATTGATCTGTGAGGAACACGCATCGACATATCGTCATCTTCAGGTAAAAGCACTCCAGGAGAAGGCAAAGAGTTGAGAATTGAAATTCCCAAAGCCCGAAAGGTGAAATCGATCTTAGTCATCGATTTGAGAGGAGGACACATGCCAATAGATTGGGAGATCAGGGAGCATGTGTGATCAAAATCTGGACCAGGGGTTAAAATTTAGCTCAAAAATAAAAGTTCTTGGAATTGCTTGAAAACGTACGGGTGTGTAGCCCTCGTCATCACGAACCCAATGCAACTCATTTGGGTTCAAACGAATGTCAGATGAGGGAGATATCGTGATCTGTTCGAATTGTCAAACAGGTAAAAAAAATGTGTTGATTGTACAGTCCGTATGGATGATGACGTGGCAGAGGCCGTATGATGACATGGTATGTCCATATGATGATGTGGCAGTTGATGATATGGCAATCATTGATTGGCATATGTGAATGAATCCTTTTGTGACACGTGGCATCTTTTTGGTCAAGTTGTTTGGTGCCACGTGGCCAAGTTGTGGGCTGCCACGTGGCACCCTGTTATTGGTTTGGTCGTTTAAAAGTTTATGGAGTCCACCAGACTCGACCCCCCAACCTCCATGTGCATGCAAAGTCTTTACAAAGTCTTCCCTTCCAACACGCCACTCTAGTGTTTCTTAACACTATATGATTTCATTTATATTTAACTTTGATTTGTTTAATGGTTGGCGCAGGGGTCCGGGCTGGGGCTTAGCCCCAACCCCCGTTCACATGCATATAACCGTATGACCCGACTCCACATGCGCATGCACATTTAAAATGGAATTAGCCCACGGTCTTATGATTAATCGCATATGACCCTGTCTCTTTGCGTGTGGGGATTTTTGGTTTTTAAAAACGGTTAACCCTTGGTTTCGGGTGCTTACCCATATGCCCATGGTTTTGGTGGTTAGGGGTTGGGCGCACCCTAACCATCCTATAGTTTCACTCATTTTATGGTTATGTGCCAGTGCTAGGTTTTAGCACGATTTTGAGAACGTGTGCTAGGTTGGGCACACAGAGGTGCGTTTTGGCAAACCAAAGACAACAAGCTTGAAGGAAGAAAATGGCAGGAGGCCTATCTTCTTCATTTTTTGGCCAAATGAGGTGTCGAAAAAGCCCAGCTAAGGGTTTTTGGAAATTCTGAATCTATTGGAACTGTTTTCAAATCCATTTGAAGACTTCATTTGTAGGTTTTTTACCATTGAAGTTTCAGAGAGCTCTAGGGAGCTTGAAGCCCTCATTGATTGAGGTCATGCTCAGATGAGCCCAAGTCTATTTTCTGTGACTGAATAGTAATTTTTGGATAACTGTTATTCTATGAACACATTGGGATAGGTTTCAGAGGCTTTTGAGGACTTTTACAGGTGTCTTTGCCACAAGGACGCTCAGGGAAGCTCAATGCCACATGTAGAAGAGGTCATGCCTGGATGAGCCATGATCCGTTTTCAAAGTTCTATTAGTCATTTCTGGGGTTTTTATGTATTTTGAACCCAATGGTACAGTATGTATTTCCATTGGAGTTGAGCAGTAGCTTGTAAAAGAATCTTTGACAAATTAATCCCAGAGAGCCAGGTCCATTGAAGGAGGCTCAAGGAGATGTAGCCCAGAGAGGGGTGAACTTATTTATCATCTTGTTATTGTTGTGAGTTTGATGGTTTATTTGTTGCAAGTCATGTTTGTTGTGTATTTATTTAAAACACATATTTAACCATTTAAAGGAAAAATTCCTCACACATAAACATTTAATAGAAGATGCATAAACTTGGCACATAATCTATCTTGCATATTTTAAAACATTGAGTAAGGTTATGTAAAGTTTATTTTAATGAAGTAGAGGGTGCTTGCATAGCATAACAAGTCAGCCCACTATTTTCAGATCAGGTGGTATCATAGCTTAGTTTTTTTTGCTCATGGGATTTCCATTGATAGCTAGAGTTTTAGTTGTTGGTATTTGTGCAAGTTTTGTGTTGAAGTTTGATATCTTGCAAGGATGGAGGAAGCTTCAAACATTGATAGTTCTCATACATCTTCATTATCTAAGTTCTTTGACAAAGAGATGTTGAAGGAGTTTGCAACCATGAGAGATATGGGACAAGAGTTGTGGGAAGATAAAGAAGAGAGGATTGCTCTTGAAGATCAATTGATGGCCATGAAGAAGGAGAAAGACCAGCTTCTTGAAAAGTTGCATGAGATGGAGACTCAAATCCATGAGGCAAAGGAAACCCTTACCAAGAACATGCATGAACATGAGGTAAGTAATGTTAGTTTATCTTCAAATTCCTCTCAAGAAGAATGCTTTCGTGTTTTTGAAAATCACACAAGAGGAATAGGGTCCAAGTTATTGTTAAAAATGGGCTATGAATGTAAAGGATTAGGCAAGCATGAACAAGGTATTGTTGAGCCTATTGTTGTTAAAGAGAGACCCAAGTATTGTGGTCTTGGATATGAACAAAGAGATGGAGAAAATTCCAAAGTTGAGGAGACAAGGGAAAAAGTTCCAAGAACAAATTTTGTTTCAAGTTCAAGAACTTTTGTTGCAAGTTCAATCCCTCAAGCATGCAAAGCTTGTGTTCAAGATGAATGTAAATGTATAAAACAAGAGAGTTATGAAAGCCATGAAGACAAGAACACTGTTGTTGGTCTTCAAAGGAGAGCTTGTAATTCTTCAAATTCACCTCCTCAAAGAGGCGATAAAGGTGAATGTTCAAGGTATAATTCTGCTTATCATTCAATTTCTTTTGATTATGTTAAGCATGATAAATTTTCATGTAAAAATGGAAGAACAAGTCCATGTACATATTGTGGTTTATATAACCATCATGTTTCAAAATGTTGGAAAAGATTGACCAATTTCAGGAAACTTTACAAGCAAAGACAACTTGAAAAGAGGATGCAAAAGATTTGCACTCATTTTCAGAAGAGGGGTCATCTCATTGACCAATGTTGGACATTGCATCCAACCACTCATCCACAACACAAGAAGCAGGTGGATAAAGAAATTGGCAAGAATGGAAGAGAAGATTCCATCATTGATGTGAGTCAAGATGATTCACAAGAAGACGATTTTCAGCAGAAAAAATCACCATTGAGTTGGCTTGGTAAGAAATGGTTGAATTTCTTGAGCAAGTAAGGCTTGCATTTTCTATTGTAGATGCACTTTTCAGCCTTATATATGCATTTATGTTGAGAGTATGACAAGTTGCAGAAGTTTATCACAACTTGTATGATGCAAGTTGCATGTGAATGCAATTCGTTTGAAGGCATTCCTATTTGTTGCACAACTTCGCCAAGAGGATGTAAAAGAGGGGTATGATGTTCACATGTTACAACCATATATATTTTTCATATTCAGCTCTTATGTACCCATATGTTTTGGGTTTATGTACTTATGTTTGTACTTGAAGGAGAGTTGAAGAGCTATGCACATACATGTGTTTTTGTGTGTGTGTAAACAGTGAACTGGTGATAGTTCATCATGAATGACTCATGATTGTAACATGATTGTGTATCATGAATGTCGACTTGTCATTTTGGGAAGGTTGATATGTTTGAAATGAGTCTCGACTTGTGTTGATGTTGTCTTGACAACTATGTTGTGTCGGTCATGCTTTTCGACTTATGTTTAGTCGATGGTGTTTGTTGGCTTGTAAGTTGATTTTGAGTACACCAAGATGCAGGAAAATGCCATGTTCTTTGATGAAGTACAATATGTAACTATTTTCTTGAAGAGAAAAAAGACTTTGTTGGCATCATTTTCAATCTTGTATAAATTTGTTTCTAAGATTGATGGTTTTCTTGGTTTGTGACAAGATGTCGTAGGAAAGTTTTTGCAACCATTGGAGAGCGGATTGTGTTGTCGTCAAAGAGTTCACAAGAGGGACTTGATTCTTAGTGGGAAGGTTGGCAGTCTTCCAAGCACAAAGAGAATAGTGGGTCAGCAACAGCCAGAGAACAGTGGTTGAGGGACATAGCCAGTTGCAGTGCAAGGCATGTCAAGGTATCCAGGTGATTGTCAAAAGAATTTTCAAGTAGAATCAGTTGATAGAACTTGGGATGTAGAAGAGTATTGAATCTTAGACAGATAATCATAAGTTTTTGTGGGTCCAAAATCCTTTCAGTGGGAAGGCGTGATCAAAATCTGGACCAGGGGTCAAAATTTAGCTCAAAAATCAAAGTTCTCAGAATTTCCTCAAAATGAACGGGTGTATAGCCCTCATCATCATGAACCCAACGCAACTAATTTGGGTTCAAACAGACGTCATATGAGGGAGATATCACGATCTATTTGAATTGTCAAACATGTAAAAAAAATGTGCTGACTGTACAGTCCATACAGTCTGTACGGATGCTGACATGACAAAGGTCGTATGATGACATGGTATGTCTGTACGATGATGTGGCAGTTGATGATGTGGAAATCATTGATTGGCAGATGTAAACGAATCCTGTTGTGACATGTGGCATCTTTTTTGTCAAGTGGTTTGGTGCCATGTGACCCAGTCGTGGGCTGCCATGTGGCACCCTGTTATTGGTTTGGTTGTTTAAAAGTTTATGGAGTCCACTAGACTCAACCTCGCGACCTCCACATGCATGCAAAGTCTTTTGAAAGTCCGCCCTGCCAACGCACCACTCTAGTGTTTCTTAACACTATATGATTTCATTTATATTTAAGTTTGATTTGTTTAATGGTTGGCACGGGGGTCCGGGCTGGGGCTTAGCCCCAACCCCCATTCACATGCATATAACCATATGACCCAACTCCACATGTTCATGCACATTTCAAATGGAGTTAGCCCGTGGTCTTATGAGTTATCGCATATGATCCTGTCTCTTTCCACACGGGGATTTTTGGTTTTTAAAAATGGTTAGCCCTTGGTTTTGAGTGCTTACCCATATGCCCACGGTTTTGGTGGTTAGGGGTTGGGCGTGCCCTAACCATCCTATAGTTTCACCCATTTTACAATTATGCACCGATGCTAGGTTTTATCATGATTTTGAGTGCGTGTGCTAGGTTGGGCACACATAGGTGCGTTTTGACGAACTAGAGACAACAAGCTTGAAGGAAGAAAATGGCAGGAGCCCTATCTTCTTCATTTTTTGGCCAAATGAGGTGTCAAAAAATCCCAGCTAGGGGTTTTTGGACATTTTGAATTTATTGGAACTATTTTCAAATACATTTGAAGACTTATTTTGCAGGTTTTTCACCATTGAAGTTTCATATAGCTCTAGGGAGCTTGAAGCCCTCATTGATTGAGGTCATGCTCAAATGAGCCCAAGTCTATTTTCTGTGACTGAATAGACATTTTTGGCTAATTGTTATGATATGAACACATTGGGATAGGTTTTAGAGTCTTTTGAGGACTTTTACAGGTGTTTTTTCCACAAGGAAGCTCAGGGAAGCTCAAGGCCACATGTAGAAGAGGTCATGCCCGGATGAGCCATGATCCGTTTTCAAAGTTCTATTAGTCATTTCTAGGGTTTTTATGTATTTTGAACCCAATAGTACAGTCTGTATTTCCATAGGAGTTGACCAGTATCTTGTAAAAGAATCTTTGACAAATTAATCCTAGAGAGCCAAGTCCATTGAAGGAGGCTCAAGGAGATGTAGCCCAGAGAGGGGTGAACTCCTTTATCATCTTGTTATTGTTGTGAGTTTGATGGTTTATTTGATGAAAGTCATGTTTGATATGTATTTATTTAAAACACATATTTAAACATTTAAAGGAAAAGTTCCTCACACATAAACATTTAAAAGAAGATGCATAAACTTGGCACATAATCTATCTTGCATATCTTAACACATTGAGCAAGGTCTTGTAAAGTTTATTTTAATGAAGTAGAGGGTGCTTGCATAGCATAACAAGTCAGCCCACTATTTTCAGATCAATGTGTGGAAGCAGGATAGAGGTCATTGAATGGCAGTTGACCAAGGAAGAAAGAGGACAGATTGTAGCGTTGATAAAGAGGCATAGTCGATATTTAGAGATCAACAATAACACTTAATTGTGGGGCCAGGAAGTGCTCGTACTTTAAAATTATGAGAGTGGGCCGCAATTGAAACCATGATATTTCTAAACGGACACGTGGCAGTGGCAAGTGAATTGCAGGGAGAAAAGAGGTGTAGTCTCAAACCACTTTTGACCGCTCCGTAATCACATGTTTTCATGAGGACATATCCCAAGGTCATATGTGAAGGAAAGGACCTCGCGAGGGTAGCTAGTGTCTGTTAATTAATTTCTTCAAAGAGGCAAAAAAGAAGCCCGTGGGTTTGACATAACCTGCATGAAGAAGGAAAGGGTACCTGTGTAGATTGATTGAGGTCTAATAAATTCCCGAAGAGTTGATTCGACATCTTGATTTGAACGATCCTAGACCAGGAGGTCGAGCAACCTAGATGGAAGAAGGGGGTTTTGCATCAATATGTAAAATACAGATGGGATGTTTATAGACAAATCTTGGAAGGAAACCCTAGGTATGAGCATCCTCCCTCCATTCCAGAGAGGGAGTGCAAGGCGGTCATTGATGATGCAAAAGAAAAGATATTGAAAAAATCAAGACAAAAAATAACTGGTACCCCAAGGTAAATTTCAATATTTTGATTTCAATACCTTTAATTTTATTTAGATCTATATAAAAGTGTGGTATATAACATACTTGAAAATTTTGATGATAGGTTGTCTGACACTTCGAAGGAAACCAAAGAAAGGATTGTCAAACATGCCCAACACAAGCTAGGCCAGGGTGGTTTCTCGAGGTTATAGTCACGAATCGTAAGTACCCAAACATCTTAATAATATTATTTGTATCGCCTTACAACTTTCAAGTAATTACAGCCAAAAACATTAAAAAAACATACTCTTATGCAATGCAGGGTGATGACTTCGAAACTGAAACCACGGAGGAAGACCTCCAACTTGGTTACAAGTATGACTATAAAGTCATGTTTGATCATAGGAAAATAATGGGAAAGAACCCAAGATCTAGTTTGTGTGATAAGGTAAACAAAAATCAGTACACATTAACCTTTCATTGCTTATAAAATATGTAAATGTTTGATATTGCCCATAACTTTAATTTCTTAATTTGTTTTAAGCAGGGGAGAAACACTATCAACGAAACCATTAGTATTGGAATATAGAGAATTGATAGTGTAGCACGCCCATAAGATCATTGTGCTACCCAACAACCCCATCCTAGTGGGGTGCAACCCCAAGATGTTCATATGACTGAGGCCCACGACGGTAAGATGGTCATATATTAATCATATACTTAATAATTTTGTACTTATAAATTTTGTACTTCTAATTTCTATTACTTATACATTTGCAGTTTTGTCCTTAGAAATTTTGTCATTCCAATGGCAAAGAATGTCCTAGTTGAGCCTCCTCTACCTAAAGATTAGGGGAACAAGGAATCCATTCCAACGGTGCCAACTAGTGGACTAGGTAAATAAGTACATCACCGTGGTTTTTTTTAATATTAATGAACTACTTCAATGATATTTAAAAATTGGCCATACAAATTTAATATCTTTTGTTTTTGAAGGTGATGGCCCCTCACAACAACCTCCAATCCGTGGATACGAGACCAGGTGTGCTTGATGTGAAAGGACTGAAGCAACATCAACTTCTGAAGAGCACCCAATAAATGAAGACACGGAGATGTATGAATTACTTAAGAACTGGAAAACACAAAAGAAGACTAAAAGAAATTGATGATGTATAATAATTTTATAAGATAGATAGATGTACATTATATAGCTAGTGTATTTGTAACATATTTTGAATGATAAATATCATTTATAAAAAACTCTCTTTTATGACATATTCCTTTGAATGATAAACCTCATTTATAGCTTTACAATCATTTTTATCAATTTTGAATATTTTAATGCATACTTTTTAGTAGAATATAGATTGGTTATTGGGGAATTGTGATGCAGGAGCATCACTCCACCCCATCAAACGCCATCAAGCTAGCACATAAATGCACAAGGAGGGAGAAGATTCCAAAGGGAGAGGCGCCAACCCTCTCATTTTGATTTAAATTCAAAATTTAATGTAATTAATGGTGGTTAATCGTTGTAAGGCTTGAGGAAAGTCGAGTTATGGCCTTTATATAGGCTAAGTGAAAATCGCCTTTAATAGATTCGTGTTGTACAGATCCTGATCATTTCCTTAGATATGGAATTGTAAATGCTTATTCATTTGTGATAGGTTTCATTTAATTGTGAAGTGATAGAATTAGGTAGCTTTGAGGGAAAGCTCGTCGAGCTCCCCCATGTATAAATGAATGAAATGAAAACCTTAGAATGCGGTTGAAAGTTGCTGGACATATTTATAATCCCAGGAAGGAGAGATGATTTAGGAGAGAGGAAAAAGACTATGTTGCAGTCTGAGCTTGTAAAAAATGTACTAACATTCAAAGATTAATAAAAAGAGCAGTTTTTCCTACACATGATGTTCTTTTTTTTTTTTATATGAGTTCTTTGTTTGTTTCTGAATGTGTTTATATGTGTTTTTATGTATGTTGTAGGTGTGTACGCAATTGTGTTTCAATTTTAGGGTAAGATAGAATTCACTATATTTCTATGAGTTTGTTGAGTGTTTTGGGTTCTTAGTCTATTCAAGGAGTGCACTAGAAATCTATTTCGAGTTCATAGAAGAATGTGTCAGGTGGACACACAAGAAATCTCTTCAAATCCCAATGGAGAAATCTTCGCAAGGAGTGCACAATTTCAAATTTTCTAAATACTCTGAAATTTCTTCTAAGAGCATACTGTGTCTGCAAGAGTGCGCAGGATGAGTTGAGATAGGCTCAAAATCTAAGAAGAGATAGCTTGAAATTACTGTGAAGTGCAAGTTGTGTGCAAGTGAGAACATTTCAAGTTCTAAGCTCAGGAGGGGAAACGTTCTTTAAGGAACACACAGAGATAGAGGGGTCGACTCTGTCGAGAAAATACAAAGGTCCAAGTCCCCTTCAAGAAACTCGAAGGATTCAAAATCTTAGGACGTGCAACATCGGTCAAAGTCAGGTAGTTAGACTCCAGCAAAATGATCAAAGGTCGAAGGCTTTGAAAGGTTTGGGGAATCCTTCATCAGAAGGAAGACACAACGGTCATAAAAGAGAGAATTCATAGGAGCCATTGATCTCGGTGGGAGAGAAGATCTTGACCATTACATCAGAGTCTAGAATGAATCCTAAGGAGATTGCACGATTGAGGATAGATCCCAACCGTCGAATCTAGGTGCGAGCAACAGTGGCCATTAGATTTGGTGAAGTTGCATAGAAGATAAGCATTGAATTCCTTCAGACTTCAAGTTTTTGGAAGGCTCGGAGAGTAGAAGAGTGTGGACTTGCCAAAGTCCTAGAGTCCATCCAAGCCGTCAATATAAGAGACAACTATGAGTAGGGACAAGGGTTCGGGAGGGGGAGAGTTCAGAGGGTTCAAGAAGTAAAGGTTGTCAAAGCTTCCAGAGGCCCGAAGGCCAGAGGAGGCTCAAACCATTGATCTCATAAGGGAGATGTGGAGGGCGTAGATCCACTCCTCTACACTGGCATTCAGGGGGATTGCATGTAGGTGTAGATAAGTTATGTCGAAACCTAGACCGTCGAAGGATTAGACAGTCATTTATTTAAGCGAAGACTCACAACCGTTGATCCTACTGGGGATTCGACACTTCATAAATTCAGATTCGGGAGAAGTGTGAGGTGTGTTTATTGGAGACTCCCAAAGTAAAAAATCCCCAAAGTTTTGAAATGAGAGAAGGAAATAGTTTAAGCCCCTAGTTTTGAGCCCGAGGTCATGTGGAGGTAGCACCTAATTGGAAGGATCCTATTATAGAGCCATTTTTGGACCGAAATTATGGGAAAAGTCCTGTGGAACCAAACAAAAAAGGCCCAGTAGGACCTTGTGGGTTGATTCATCTCCTACAACTTGAAGATCCTTAGACTGAGAGGTCAGTGGACACGAGGTGAGGGTGTGATTCTGCGTCAAGTGGTATCAAAGATTTTTTTTGCTTGCATACAATAGAAAAAATGAGAGGATACATAGTAGTAATGCTCTTTGTGTGGATGATTGTTTGCAAGAATGGATCAGTCATTTCATAGCCATGTGGGCTAAAGACAGAGGTGAAATATGACTACTAAGGTCCATAAGCAGAAATCTCAAGGAGACCACCAAAAGGAAAACAAAGTACATATGGATAAAGATCTTGAGAAGACCCAAGAAGAGCTCGATAGGATGATGTTGAAGATGTAGCAGAAGGCACGAGGAGGATGGAAGTATGACTGGCCTTTGAGGTAGAAGGCTAAATGGCCAGTCCAACAGTTGGTTTCTAGAAGGCAGCAACAGAATTTGAGGAGGTGGTTGAGGCATGTTGAAAACCTCAGTGCCACAAAGGGAGAAATGGTTTACATTTGTGAACTAGAGGTTGGAAGAAACCTCAGTGATGAGGAGGAGATATCAGTTGAAAATATCATAAATTGTCAAGTGGGAAGAGGCAGTAATGATGATTTCTAGTAGGGCAATGAGATGATATCATTAAAAGATCTCATAGACTGCTAGGAGGGAAGGAGTGAATTATAAATTTGCCACGTGGGAAAGGAGGATAAGGTGAGACTGTTAGAGAGTCTGAGGAGCTCAAAAATGAGTTCATATCAACAAGGAGTGTTGGCAAGAGAAGAATAATAGGTTGGATAGAAGCCTCATGAGCATGCGAGTTCATGTGGGGTTGTATACCATATGAATGAAGATGATGATAAGTTAAATACTTCGAACCTGAAAGAGTAGGATTAGAGATGCATTCTGATCATTGGGGGAATTAGAATATTCCCTCTAGTTAGTCCAGCAGACTATAGAGCATGTGTTGCAAGTGAAATGGAAGACGAAAGAAAACCAATAGAAACTATCAGAGAGGAAGTGAAGGAATGGATACTAAAATATTTTGAAGAGGAGATAAAGGAAAAGGAGCATTCAGATCAAGTGCTCACTCCATGGGAGAAGGAATTGAAAATGATGGAGGATTGGCTATGCCATGAAGACATATAAGAAGAATACCAGAAGGCAACATTCATACATAGTGAAGAAGGATTCCAACTTGAGGAGCAGCTGGATGAAGTTGGATTTGCACCAGCATGAGAGGAGGTAGAGGCACTGGAAGAAGAAGAACTGTCAGAGGATACTAGTGAGTAGAAGATCGGTAGCATGGCTAGAGAAGGTGAACCTACAATGGAGTGGCAATTTTATGCCACATGAGATGAAGACAACATGGGAGATCAAATTGATCGACCCATTGAGGTATGTGATGAGAAGGACATGCAGTAGAGCATGCTGCAAAACTAGAGCCAACCCGTGAACCAGTTGGACAGAGTGATCGAGGAATTAAGGAAGTTGACGTTGGAGACAAAAAATAAGGCCACCAACAATAGGGATAGATGGAACAAAAAAGAGTCTGCATAAGCAAGGCAATAGTAGTAGCAACAAAGGAGATGAGCAAGTGGACAACTCCAAATCTAGGATTAGGACCTGGGAGGATCTCAACAATAGAAAGGGATCCATGAGCACGAGTTCATGATTTTCCAAGCAGTGGATTATGATGCACTAGCATCGCTTCACCTCATCAAGTGCTAGCAAGATAGCACATCATCGCACAAGGAGGGAGCAGATTCCAAAGGGAGAGGTGAAAACCATCTCATTTTGATTTAAATTAAAACTTTAATGCAATTAATGGTGGTTAATTGTTGTAAGACTTGAGGAAAGCCAAGTTATTTCCTTTGTATAGGATGAGTGTAAATATCCTTTAATAGACTCGAGTTGTACAGATCTTGAGGATTTCTTCATATTTAGAATTGTAAATTCTTATTCATTTGTGATAGGTTTCATTTAATTGTGAGGTGATAGAAGTAGGTAGCTTGGAGGGAAAGCTTGTTGAGCTCCCCCATGTATAAATGAATGAAATGAAATCCTTAGAAGGCAGCTGGAAGTTGTTGGAAATATTTTTAATCCAAGGAGGGAGACATGAGTTAGGAGAGAGGTGAAAGATTATGTTGCAGTATGAGCTTGTAAAATTTTTAAAGACATTCAGAGATTAATGAAAAGAGCAATTTTTCCTACACATGATGTTCTGTGTGTTTTTATATGAGTTCTTTGTTTGTTTCTGAATGTGTTTATCTGTGTTTTTATGTATTTTGTAGGTGTGTATGAAATTTTGTTTCAATTACAGGGTAAGATAAAATTCACTATCTGTTTGTGAATTTGTTGAGTTTTATGAGTTCTTAGTCTATGCAAGGAGTGAACTAGAACTTTATTTCGAGTTCATAGAAGAGCGTTCTAGGTGGGCACACCAGAACTCTCTTCAAATACCAAGGGAGAAATCAGTGTAAGGAGTGCATAGTTTCATTGTTGATGAATACTCTGAAACTCTGCTAAGAGCATATTGATGCGGGAGCATCACTCACTCATCAAGCAAGCCAGCGCGTGGAGCAGAAAAGACAGTTGGACAGCACCTGTACACATTTTGAAATATTTGAAAAGTTGTTGCGCCGATCTTTAATAAAGTCATGTTTAAAGAAGCACCACTTGTATTGTAAAAGGGGACCTTGAGCCTTTAATCTCTTGTCCTTAGTAGATAGGAAGGCAATTAATAGATTTAATGCTGTTAGATAGGAATTTAATTGTAGATTTGATAGTTGTAGAGTTCGAGAGGGAAACGGATATAGACACCCTCCTTTGTATCATTGTATCATTCAGAATTCATTCAGGAGCAGAATAGGAGAGAGAAAGCAGAGAACTTGTGGAGAACACTCATGTACAGATTGAATTAATGGAAGATAACCTTTGATTCAATTTCATGAATGGTGTTGTTTCTCTGTGTATGTTGTTTATGTTCTCATGAATGTTTGTTTCTTCGTATGCATTTGCTTTGAATATGTTGTGCATGTGATTTCAGAAGTTTAACTGAAGTCTGAGAGAGAGGAGAATAAGTTTCAATTGTTTCTCTGTCTGAGTCAGGAGATTCCTGCATAGAGTGCAGTCAAATTCATCCACATAGAGTGCATTGATGAGGCTAGACAGTTAAACTCTTATTCTCGTTCACCCAGAAGTTGGTGCAGATTGGTAGAGCCGTGAAGGAGAGTTGCAAGCCGAGTTTGAAGTCTCAGCAGCTAGTCTGAGCAAAGGAAGGCAGGGATTATTGTGGCTTCAAGCACATAGAATCTGAAGGATTCAACACTTGAGATCTATTGGAGGTTGAGTGCGGGAAGTGTGTGCAAAGTCTCTCAGGGAGTCAGAGTTGACAAGCTCAGGAGGGACAGTTCCTTCGTGATTCCTGGGAGAAGGAGCTAGGAGGAGGTTCGAATCGGGAGAAGCTATGAAGTGGAAGAAATCCTCAAGGAGGAGAATCAACGGCTAGGGTTCATAGGATAGATTCACGAAATCCCACTGACCGTTAGATATGGGAGAATTTGTGCGGGAGTTAGTCCTTAGGCGCAGGAAAGAGAACCGAGAGCCATCAGGATTCGGAATATCGGGTTTCTCGGAGGCAAGAGTTTCATAGTTGTTGAAATCGCGATTAGCGATTTCCTGATTTAATGGGAGCCATTGATCATCGTCGGGACACGTGGCACGGGATCCAGGAGAGTCGGGGTTCGACACTTCTGAGTTCTCAGTGTTGAAAGAACCACGGAGAAATAGCGAAACTCCGAGCTTCGAAGGGTCCCACTGCTATAGTGGTTGGAGTTGACAGGTGTCGCGCCTATCGGGGTTCGTGACTTGAAAGGTCCTGTGAATCGTGGCAACAGAAATCATGAATTCCCAAATCGTGATTTCCCAATTTATTCAGAAGGCATGGGGCCCAGGCGACAGTTCAGAGGACAGGTGGCATCGGGGATTGGGAATCGGTGATACAAGAGGTAAGTGACTTACGACATCGTAAGTTCCGATTTCCTGACGAATAAAACCCCGATAAGAATAGGGAAAGACTTGGTCAACACTCATCGGGTTTTGGATTTTTGGGAGGCCCGAATTGGTGGGTTCAGGACTCGCGATACCGCGAGGTCCGATTTCCCAAGACAACGGCCGGGAGATCAATAGAGTGTCCTGTGGGTGTGGAACAGTCCCGATACGGGATTGAAGAGCGATACAGTTCTTCGGTCTAGTGAAGAAGAAGGTCCTGGTGAGAGCGGTTGGACCGCGAGGGTCATGGCTGCACCAGAGTGGTATCGGATTCGCATGAGGGAAGGTGATGAATGGAATATGATGCAGGAGCATCGCTCACTCATCAAGCGAGCCAACGCATGGAGCAGAAAAGACAGCTGGACAACACCTGTACACATTTTGAAATATTTGAAAAGTTGTTGCACCGATCTTTAATGAAGTCATGTTTAAAGAAGTGCACTTGTATTGTAAAAGGGGACCTTGAGCCTTTAAGCTCTCGTCCTTAGTAGATAGAAAGGAAATTAATAGATTTAATGTTGTTAGATAGGAATTTAATTGTAGATTTGATAGTTGTAGAGTTCGAGAGGGAAACAGATATAGACACCCTCCTTTGTATCATTGTATCATTCAGAATTCATTCAGGAGCAGAATAGGAGAGAGCAAGCAGAGAACTTGTGGAGAACACTCGTGTACAGATTGAATTAATGGAAGATAGCCTTTGATTCAATTTCATGACTGGTGTTGTTTCTCTGTGTATGTTGTTTATGTGCTCATGAATGTTTGTTTCTTCGTATGCATTTGCTTTGAATATGTTGTGCATGTGATTTCAGAAGTTTAACTGAAGTCTGAGAGAGAGGAGAATAAGTTTCAATTGTTTCTCTGTCTGAGTCAGGAGATTCCTACATAGAGTGCATTCGAATTCATCCGCATAGAGTGCATTGATGAGGCTAGACAGTTAAACTCTTATTCTCGTTCACCCAGAAGTTGGTGCAGATTGGTAGAGCCATGCAGGAGAGCTGCAGGCCAAGTTTGAAGTCTCAACAGCTAGTCTGAGCAAAGGAAGGCATGGATTATTGTGGCTGCAAGCACACAGAATCTAAAGGATTCAACACTCGAGCGCTGTTGGAGGTCGAGTGCGGGAAGCGTGTGCAAAGTCTCTCAGGGATTCAGAGTTGATAAGCTCAGGAGGGACAGTTCCTTCGTGATTCCTGGGAGAAGGAGCCAGGAGGAGGTTCGAACCGAGAGAAGCTGTGAAGCGGAAGAAATCCTCAAGGAGGAGAATCACCGACCAGGGTTCGCAGAATAGATTCGCGAAATCCCGCTGACCGTTAGATCTGGGAGAAGTTGCATGGGAGTTAGTCCTTAGGCACAGGAAAGGGAACCGAGAGCCATCGGGATTCGGCATATCGGGTTTCCCGGAGGCAAGAATTTCATAGTTGTTGAAATCGCGATTAGCGATTTCTCGATTTAACGGGAGTCGTTTATCGTCGTCGGGACATGTGGCATGGGATCCCGGAGAGTCGGAGTTCGACACTTCAGAGTTCTCGGTGTTGAAAGAGCCACGGAGAAATAATGAAACTCCGAGCTGCGAAGGGTCCCACTGCTATAGTGGTTGGATTTGACAGGTGTTGCGCCTATCGTGGTTCGAGACTTGAAAGGTCCTATGAATCGTGGCAACAAAAATCGCGAATTCCCGAATCACGATTTCCTGATTTATTCGGAAGGCGTGGGGTCCAGGCGACAGTTCAGAGGATAGGTGGCATTGGGGATCGGGAATCGGCGATACAAGAGGTAAGTGACTTACGACATCGTAATTTTCGATTTCTCGACGGATAAAACCCCAATAAGAACAGGGAAAGCCTTGGTCAACACTCATTAGGTTTCGGGTTTTTGGGAGGCCCGAATTGGTGGGTTTAGGACTCGCGATATCGTGAGGTCCGATTTCCCGATACAACGGCCGAGAGATCAATAGAGTGTCCTGTGGGTACGGAACAATCCCGATATGGGATTGAAGAGCGATACAGCTCTTCGGGCCAGTGAAGAAGAAGGTCCTGGTGAGAGCGGTTGGACCGTGAGGGTCACGGCTGCGCCACATATCATTCCCACAAGGAGTGCACAGGCCGAGTCGAGATAGACTCTAAATCTCAGAAGAGATAGCTTTAAATTACTATGAAGTGAAAGGTGTGTGCAAGTGAGCACATTTAAATTTCTAAGATAGGGAGGGGAAGTGTTCTTTAAGGTGCACGCAGAGGTAGAGGGGTCGACTCTGCTGAGAAAAGAAAAAGGGTTATTGTCCCTTAACCAATTTTTGAGGAAAGTTTGGTCATATTTGACCACCTTTTGGAATTCGACATGTTGGTCGAAGATGGAGTGCCCAGGTGGAGTTGAGATTGCGTATCTCACTCATTTTGCGGGCTATGTGGACCCAACAACGCGTTCTTTAGGGTTTTTTTAATGGGTTATGGGATGTCGGCCCATGGGGTTTTACCCATGATTAGGCCTTTTTGTAAGGAATTGTAAAAGTATAAATAAGTGTAAGAATGTATGGTAGAGGCAAGTGATGTAAGAGAGAAGTGGCTAATTGAAAGTAGTTCTGATTTTCTTTGTGCAAAAAAATGTGTATGTGAGGCTTTGTCCTCGATAGAGAAGTTGGATTTGTGCCTTGACCTAGTTTTGGGAAGGAGTATTTGGTGCTCAGTGCGCAGATCTCCTATCCTCTACGAAGCTTGGCTCTGTGGCTTGGTGCACAGGAGAAACCAAATGTAAGAAGATTGAAGATTAATAAAGAATACAAAGAAGTTGGTGGACGTAGCCCCACACTGGAGTGAACCACGTATATCTTGTGTCCTTGGTGTGCTTTGTGCTATGTTATGTTTGTTATTTATCTACTTAGTGTTTTTACTATTATGTATAATGGATAGATATGATGTTGTTTAGTGCTTTGCTTGTGCTTTATGAATGAATGCTAGATCTAAATCATTGCTATATGCTAAGTGTTTGAGGTACTTAATCTTTATTGTTACTACGTCGATCTATCTTAGGGTTTGTTCTGCAATGTGATTAAAGATAATGAACTAATGCATATTATCTTCTACATGTTCTGCAAAGTGTTATAATCACATATCTGTGTACCATATTGGTTACAGATGCCTGCGTCCTGTAACCCCCCCTGGTTCTACCTCGGGTGAGACTTTGTCTGCTTCGCAGGTGTTGCTGAAAGTGCCGGTAGTTAGGGTTTTTTTGGTGCGCTATTGAAGCGTTGAACCTTGGGTCTTCCCCTGTGCCAAAAAATGGTTCCGTTTTCGAGACCTGAAACTGTGATTGCTGGGAACTGAAGTAAAGAAAAGAGAATCTCTATGCATAGATGTGTTGTTGTAGTGCGCAATAGTCTACTAGATTTGTGAAGATTTGTGCTAAAAGAAAAATCTGACCTGAAGAAAAGAGGTAAGATCTTAAAGCTTTGTGCTTTCACGAGAGTAAGATAAGTGAAAAATTTTGTTTCAAAAGAATGAATCTAGGTATGTTTGATAGATTTTGTCCTAGTCTGAAAACTAGGGCGCAGTTGGAAGAAAGAGTTGATCTAAGTAAAGCTAATAGAAATGAAGTAAGATATGTTATTCCTATGCATAGAAAGAATTGTTGGAATAATAAGTGGATGCATGAAACTAGAAAGAATTTTTGCAGATTGCAGGTCTAGAATTACGATCCCAGTGCACAGTACAGGAAAGGTTGGGGAACATTTAAAAGAAAGAGAGGATTGACTTTATGTTATAACTGCAGAAAACTGGGACATCTTTCTAAGGAATGCCCTGGTACAGATCCTAGTTGTCTTTGTTGTAAAGTTGTTGGTCATGAGGTTGAGGATTGTCCAAAGATGATTGCTAAAGTTGAAAGGATGAACATGAGACAAGAAAAGTATGAGGAAATTCAAGAGACTAAGAGCATGTTAGAGAATCATAGAGAAAAATAATCAGGGAAATCTTAGACTATTTTATTACAATTGAAAGAAACAATGAATGATCACAAAGAAGTCAGTTTACCAGAGATCTTGAAATTAAAACATCACATAAGTACAAGAATAAAAGATTTCGACATAGACTCTGTATTGGATGAAGAAACACAAGTAAATATTATGACAGAAGAAAGTTGGGAAATTTTGGGAGAAACCTAATATGATACCTTCATTAGGAAGGATAGGCTTGTTTAAAGGTAAGATGATAACCCTATGTGAAAGAGTTACTAAAGTACCTATCATTATCCATGGAACATCGACTGAAGAGGAATTTCAGGTCATCAAATTTGTTGAGAACATTGCCCCTTTCCCACTCTTGTTAGGTAATGCTTGGATTGAGAAGGATCAGATCAGAAGGAAAGCCAAGGAGGAAGCTACAGAAAATAAAAAGAAAGAACTAAGGGATTTCATAGCTAGAAAAATAGATCGACTAATAGAAGAAAGAGAGGATAAGTCGAAGCAACAGAAGTAAAGAGAATTAGCTAGAAAGGTTGAGAGAATGCAGGAAGGTCTGAAGGACCATGCAAGAAACAAGTATATCCACCCAGGAAGTAGTAAGAGAAGGGATATTCACCTCAGAACTTGTAAGGGCATAGAAGCAGTGCGAAGTCACTACGCTAGGAGAAGATAAAAATAAGAATGGAAAGAGGATTCCAGAAATAGTTAGAGAAAATCAGATCATAGGAAAGAAGGAAAGGAAGCTCGGTAAAAAGAAAGACAAGTTAGAAAAGCTACAAGAAGCTACAAAGAACAGATGGAAGACTTCGCAGGAGGCAGGTTCGCAGGATTTGAACCTTGCCGGAATAGCAAGACCGCGCAGAATGGGACTTCTCCTTGGCGAAGCTATATGATCGTTGGAGGAGACCCACCCGTTAGAAAGGTGTTATGAAACAACTAGAAAATGAATTTATGGATGGATGGACTGCGTTTGGGATGTTGAGACCGTGCCATAATGGAAAAATTCACATTCATGGACGCAGTCCTGCCTGTTGGAGGAATTTGTTATGACACTCTCTTATTTAACCCGTCAGATGCTGCATCGGGACCACCTTTTTCCACCAACGATTATCTGAGGAGAATTGATTGTGTGTCAAGCTATGATTTCATAACCTAGATGTCGTTGTTCATTTATCTACCCCTCTTATCCGTTTGCCTACCCCGACCTATCCATTTAATAGTGAGAATGTTGGGCGAACCTAGTGCATTAGAAGTTTGTCGAGGAGATCCTCGAGAAGTTCATGGTTGATAGAGCTATGTCTGAAGGTACCCAGGCATCATCAACTAGGGGATTGCAGGCTTCCCCTTCGACTGCACGACACTCTAGCCGTGCTAACTCCGTGACTGAACATCGAAGTAAGCATCACAACAATCTGGCTAACGCGAAGAAGATCATGTCGATATTACCAGAGTATATCCCACCTTTGGATGGCGCGATTAACCATGAAAACATTCCCTGATACTATGAATACACCTTGATCACCACATACATATTGAAGGGGATACGCTTATTTGGAAGTCAGTTGGGACAGATCCCATTACTAAAGAACAACGAATTCAACCTTGGAGATAGAAATTCCTATGCTATGCTAGCACCCCTATTGGTTACTTCTCTTCTATACTGTCTAATTTTCTATTGACCTAGGGTTCATGTCTTTTGGGTTTCCAGCAAAGGCTCTAAAACTATCGGCCCTCCTGGTAAACCAGAAGGCAACATAGCACATCGAGTGCACTGCACAATCTCACCTGAGATAGCTTTAATGGGTGGCTATAAGACTCATGTGTTTACAACCTAGGGCTGAGTGTGAGATAAGAGAGCTAAATACTGAACCATTATTATAACTTGTAAATGAAACATATTCTTATTCACTACTATGCAATAAGTCTAATAGATTATTCCCTCAATATTGCAATAGCACTTAAACAACCAATATAACAACTCATCCACTAAGCATCCTAATAACTACTGAAGATGATAAAGATATGCAAGCATTCATCACACAACACAGATGTTACCGTGGTTCACCCCCTCCTGGGATACGTCCACAAAGATTTGGCTATCAACTCTTTTATTATAGTATTTTTGCATCTACACTGTTGCGCACTTACAACTCTTCTTAGTCGGGTAAGATCTATGTGAGGTGGACTAGATCGCATGATGTAGGAGCATCATCAGCAGCAAGCAAGTGCAAGTAGCACCAACACATTTTTGGCACATGTTCAAAGGTGTTTAAATTGATTTGAATTAGGATGCGCCAAACATAAATGAAGTAGTTAAGAAATGGCGTACTTGTGATTGTAATCAGACCTTGAGCATCCTGCTCTCGTCTGAAGGATTAAGATGCATTTATGCTAGTAAATGTAAGTAGGTAGAAATAAATTCTAGATTAGACAGTTTTAGGAGCGGAGGGAAAACCGACTATAGACACCCTCATATTGTATCATTGTAACATTATCAATCGAAGAGAGCATAGGAAAGCAGAAGTAGAGAGCTGTGAAAAGTAAAAAAAAAACATGTACATAAGTTCTAGATTAATACAAAGATATTTAGTTCATACCCATGGTGTTCAATTGCTTTCTGTGTTTGTACATGCTGATTGATATATGCTTGTTACTCTTTGTTATGCAATTGCTTTGATGTGTGAATGTATGATTTCATATTTAATGTCTGAAATCTGAAGAGAGGGAGAGTAATACATGAGTTTCAATTGTTTCTCCGTCTTAGCAAGAGTTTTCCTGCAAGGAGTGCAGCGAAATTGTTCGCAAGGTGTGCATTGACAAAAATCAGAGTTAGTCTCTGAAAGTTCTGGAGGGATAACACTGTTCTCATTCTCGTAAAAGTGCATGTTAATAACAAGAGCCATGCAAAGTGTGCGCTGGCCGAGTAGAGTCTCAGAGTTTGCAACCTGAGGGATTTGTTGAAGGACTGTTGTTGCAAAGAGAGTGCGCAAAGTCTAAGAATTCAAATACTTGGAAGTATTTGAAGGGTTGCCGCAAGGAATGTGTGCAAGAGTCTTTTTGAAGACTCGAGTTTGTGGTAAAAGCTCAGAAGAGTTAGTGCCTTGAAGTGTTGAAAGGAGGTGTAGTGAAGTTGTTTTGCAGGTGGACAAGTTCCGTGAAGGAATACCTTGTTCATTTTGCAGGATTTTTCAAGGAGGCATTGGACGATTAGAATTCTCCATGGAGAATTCGTGATGTCCTGAGAGTCATCAGATCTTACAGAGGAGCAAGGAGAGTTACGAAAAGTGTTTCTAAAGTGTAAATCTCAGAAGAAAAAGAGTCGTAGGATCTGATCCAACAAGGTTCGTTGGATCATTCACGTAATCTCATTTTGGGGTTTCGTGGGTTGAAGAACTGAAAGTTTAGCATCAGGATTCGCAAAATCGCGAAGTCTGAAATTATGAAAAAGTAGGAAGTTTCGTTGTGGACCAGCACTGGGAAACATGTCAAAATTTGGCATTTCGGCATATCGAAGGATAAGAAGTCGAGACTTTTGTCCCGAAAATCCTGAAATCGCGAGTTGCAATAAGGAGTAACGAGGAGTTCGGGATCTCGGCACTTCGGGTGTCGGAATATAAAGGAGGCAACACTTCGGAAAGTGAGGTCATGAAGTGCCGAAGCTAGGCACGAGGGACACGTGGTAGAACCACAAGGTGGGCCCGTGTGATAGATAGGCAGACACGCTTCACCTAGCAAAAGGAGTCAACACTTTGTTGACTTCTCGCATCTTGAGAATTCGTGAGATAAGAGCATGGGGCTCGACGTTGAAACTCGCGAAGTGGTGAGTAGCGAGAGGTGCTAGTGTTAAGTCTAGCTGGTGGTCATGCGCAGAGGGCGCTGACAAGGGAAGGATCCATACCTGTATCGACATTTCGAGTATCGTTAGATTGGGAAGGAAGAGTCGGGAGTTTCGACTCACGAACTCGCAAGTGGCGAGTTGTGACAAGCACCTTCTGGGTGAGGCCTTCATCATAGCATTGTGGTCGCATGGAAAAGTGGAGCTCTCACCTAGTGTTGTTCGTGCAAGGGAGCTTCCGAAAGGACCTGTGAATCGATTAAATTGAGATTCCAGCAAGGAATCAAAAGAGCCGATTCGGCTCAAAGGAGACAAAGAACGATCTTGTGAGCGGACTTTGGCCCGAGGGTTAGGGAGGTCTGCATCGAAGTGGTATTAGAGCATAGAAAGATTTCTTTTCTTTTTGTAGCAGGGAAAAGAAAGATTCACCATGCTACCAAGAAGAAGAGACAGGGAAACACCTGATCCGCTAGAGGAGAGGGAAATGCCAGAAGAAAGGGGTAGACAGGTGCCAAATCCAGCCATGGAAAGAGAGATGCATAACATACATACCAGAATTGTGGACATGGAAATAAAACAGAGGTGCACAGCTGGTGTTGGAGATGTCAGTGAATCTAAAATTGAAGATGAAGATGGACATGAAGGAGAAAAAGTTGCAGCAGAGGATGCAGCAAATGAACGTGTGATTAGGGAGGTTGCAAGAATGAGTGCCAGGGAAAAAATGGACACTCCAGTATATAAGGGAAACCTGGATGTTGAAGAGCTTCTAGACTAGAATAGAGCTTTGGACACGTATTTTGACTATGAAGATGTCGAGGAAGACAGGAAGGTCAAACATGTTGTCACAAGATTGAAAGGACATGCAACGTTGTGGTGGGATGAGCTATAAGATGATAGACACTGCAAAGGCAAGCAAAAAATCAAGAGTTGGGATAGCATGGTTGCAAACATGAAGGAAAAATTCATTCCCAGGGATTACCAGATTACTTTGTTTCAGAGAATGCAAAATTTGAGATAGAAGCTGATGTCAGTGAAGGAGTACACTGAAGAGTTCTACAAGCTAAACACCAGGGTAGGTCATCGCGAAAGTGATGATGAAAAAGTTGCTAGATATATGAATGGTCTATGATATGACATTCAATATGAGATGAGCATGATGACCATCCAAAGGGTGGAAGATGCTTATCAGATGGATTTTAAAGATGAAGAGAAGTTGAGCCGAAAGCAGGGTCAAAGAGGCCAAGGGAGAAGTCAAGACAAAGGCAAAGAAGTTGCGCAGGATAGGAACCCGAAACCAAAAAAAGACTGGAAGAAACCTTAGACTCAAACTGAGAGAGGTGGAAGTTAGCAGAGGGGACAGTATGTTGATGGAAACACTTTTCCTCATGCTAGAGGTAGAGGAAGAGGAAGAGGTGGAGTGGTGAAATTCTTCACATGTGGAAAGGTTGGACACAAGTCTTATGAATGTCCAAATAAGAATAAAGAAGGAGGTGAGACTGACATTGCTGAAGCACAAAGGTGGAATGTTGAGGTAGAGGATGATGAAGGCAGAAGATCACTAGTGATGAGGAAAGTTCTCTTAACGCCAGAAGAGGAGGTGGAGAATCCAGTGCAAAGGAACAATCTTTTCTAGATTGCTTGCAAGACCAAGGATAGGGTATGCAAGGTCATTGTGGATAGTGGTAGCACAGACAATCTCGTTTCTAAAGAGATGGTAGAAAAGCTGGAGCTGGAGACTATTGAACATCCAAGTCCATACAGAGTCTCATGGATACAAAAAGGACATCAGGTAAATGTCACTAAACAATGTTTAGTTGAATTTAAGATAGGAGGATATAATGATAAGATATTGTGTGATGTCAGTCCCATGGATGTTTGTCATCTATTGCTAGTTAGACCATGGAAATATGACAGGAATGTGGTCCATGATGGGAGAAAGAACACATACACCCTAGAGAAGAATGGGATAACTCACATGTTGTTGCTGATTAAGGGAAAACAGGTGAAAACTGAAGTAAGAAACACTGTACTTCTCATGAGTGGGAAGGAACTTCTTAAGGAGGTTAAGAATAAGGAAGATCCACAATTCATTATGGTCAAGAAGCCTAAAATTGTTTTTACCAACACAAGAGTGGATGATTTACCAGAAGAAATCCAGAAGCTACTGGAAGAGTTCGTTGATATAGTAGTGGACGAACTACCTCATTCATTGCCACCGATCAGAAGTATAAGTCATCGCATTGATCTTATGCCTGGAGCTAGTTTACCAAAAAATACAGCATACAGACTGACGTCGCACGAGAATGAAGAGGTCAAAAGACAGGTCCAATATTTAATGGACAAAGGGTTGATTAGAGAAAGCTTGAGTCCATGTGTTGTTCCGACAATGCTTAGTCCAAAGAAAGACGGATGCTAGAGGATGTGTACTGACTCGAGGGAAATCAACAAGATAACCATCAGGTATAGATTCCCATTGCCAAGAATGGATGATTTGATGGATTTCTTAAGTGGGGCCAATTTTTTTTCAAAAATTGATTTGAAAAGTGGTTATCACCAAATTCGCATGAGAGAAGGAGACGAATGGAAGACAACATTCAAAACCAATGAAGGGTTGTATGAATGCCTTGTCCTGCCATTTTTCTTAACAAACACACCGTGCACTTTCATAAGATTGATGAATGAAGTCCTGAAGGATTTCATCGGAAAATTTTTCATTGTGTATCTTGATGGCATACTGATTTTCAGTAAAATAGAGGTAGAGCATTTGAAACATTTTCCTACAGTGATGAAGAGGCTACAGCAAGAGAAGTTGTTGATAAATATGAAGAAATCCTCATTCATGAAGACATAGCTCATTTATTTGGGGTTTGTTATTTCTGCAGACAAGTTGAAGATGAATCCAGATAAAGTGGAGGTGATTAAGAATTGGCCATTGCCAAAGAGTATCTTTGAAGTTCGAAGTTTTCACGAATTGGTTAGTTTCTACAGGAAGTTCATCAGGAATTTCAATGGAATTAGTGCACCGATGATGGAAACAGTGAAGAAAATACATAAGTCTTTTCACTGGATAGAGGAAGTATAGAAAAGCTTCAATTTGTTGAAAAGGAAAATCACGGAACAACCAAATTTGGTGTTGCCGGATTTTAAAAAGACATTTCAAGTAAAATGTGATGCAAGTGGATTTGCAATAGGGGCAGTCTTGAGCCAAGAAGATAGGCTGATAGCATACTTCAATGAGAAGCTGAATGAAACCAAAGTGAAATACTCCACGTATGACAAGAAGTTCTATGTTATTATTCAGGCATTGAAGAAGTGGAGACACTATTTGATTCCTAAGGAGTTTGTTTTATATAGTGACAATCATGCTTTGCAATTTGTGACTCAATAGGAGAAGTTGAATCAAAGACATGTAAAATGGGTAGAATACATGCAAAACTTTACTTTTGTAATCAAGCATATTTCTCGAACTACTAACAAAGTTGTTGATGCTTTGAGCAGGAAATGTTTTCTATTGCAGGAGTTCAGAGTGAAAAAATTGGGTTTTGATGATCTCAGGAACATGTATGGAGATGATCCAAAATTCAAGGAGGCGTATGAAGCAGTTGAGAATCCAATTCTTAGGGACAGAAACCAATGGACAAAATACATGATCCAGGAAGGATTATTGTTTAAGGGTAATCAACTTTGTATTCCAAAATGCTCCATGAGGGAGAATTTGCTGAAGGGGAAACACAGTGGAGGATTGGCCGGGCATTTCGGTCATGAGAAGACGTTCTCAAAGTTAAACGAGTCATATTTTTGGCCAAGAATGAGAGAAGACGTCAAAAGATTCATGGATAGATGTAGAAATTGTCAGCACTCAAAAGGAAAGAGGCAGAATGTAGGCTTATATCAACCATTACCCATACCTGAGAGGCCGTGGGATGCAGTAAGCATGGACTTCATATTGGGGCTTTCGAGAACACAAATAAGGTTCGACTCGATCTTTGTAGTGGTGGACCAATTTTCTAAGATGGCACACTTCATACTGTGTCACAAAACCAGTGACACAACTCACATTGCAAATCTGTTTTTCAAAGAAGTCATTTGACTTCATGGCTTACTAAGGAGCATCGTCTTAGAACGAGACACAAATTTCGTGGGACACTTCTGGAGAACCTTATGGAAAAAGTTGGGAACAAACTTGTCATTTAGTTCAGCTTATCATCCTTAGATGGATGGACCGACAAAAGATGTGAATAGGAGCTTGGGAAACTTGTTGAGAGGTTTGGTGACTGAACATCACAGTCAGTGGGACAACATTCTACCACAGCTGGAATTTTCTTATAATGATTTTCTTAACAGGAGAACATGGCAAAGTCCGTTCCAAATTGTTTATGGGATACATCCAAGAGGAGTTTATGAAGTGAGGGATTCAGAACGGGATGAGATAAGAAGTGCTAGTGCAGAATATTTTGCCGAAGAAATGAAGGAACTTCATAACAAAGTTAAGGAGTGATTACAAAACTTGAGCCAAGGGTATAAGGGCAGAGCATATCAACACAGGCGACAACTTCAGTTCGAAGTTGGTGATTTGATTCTTGCACACTTGACAAAGGAAAGGTTCCCAAGAGGAACGTACAATAAACTGAAAATGAAGAAAATTGGACCATGTAAGGTCCTGAAGAAATTTGGGGCAAATGCTTATGAGATTGAATTACCCGATGGGATCAGAATTTCTCCGATATTCAACATCTTAGATTTGTACCCATACAAAGATGGAGAAGATAGTGAACAACCAGAGGTTCAGTGGACAAAAAAGATGCCAGTTTCATAGAAACCATAGATGGAAAGCATACTGGACAAAAGAGTTAGCAAAAGGACCAGAAAAAGGGAATGTTAGAAAAATAGGACCGTGGAACAATAAAATAAAACAAATGCGGAAATAAAACACAGAAGATACACAATACAAGAGAGACACAGATTTACGTGGTTCACCCAGTGTGGGCTACGTCCACCAGAGAAATTGCCAGGTCCTTTCTT
>ML781005.1:1905616-1947873 GCA_009831015.1 Picea engelmannii | reverse complement strand
ACATTTGCTTCCTGATTTCTCTCCTGCTGTCCATCTCTTTGTTTCTTTGGAGCTCTGCAGTCTTTCTTCAGATGTCCTTTCTTCCCACAATTCAAGCACTCTATCTTTCCAAGTCTGGATTTGGATCTGCCCTTCCTAGAATTCCCATGGTTCACTGAGCCCTTTCCTCTATCCTTTTGTCTTCTCTTGTTCTCCATGTTCAACACATTACCTGATGTCTCACCTGTGCTTTTCCATTGAATTTCCTCACTAAGGATAACACCAACAACATCATCAAATTTTAAAGTATTTGAACCAGAGACAGAGTTACTTATAGCCATGACCAAGCCATTATAACTTTCTGGCAATGAGCACAAGATTAGAAGAGACCTAACCTCATCATCAAAGTCCACTTTTACAGAACTTAGTTTATTAGTAACCGTATTAAATTCATTTAAATGATCTGCAACAGACCCACCTTATGACATATTCATATTAAATAATCTCTTCATTAGAAATACCTTATTAGACAACGAGGGTTTTTCATACAATTTGGCTAACATGTCCATCAAACCCTTCATTGTCTTTTCTTTCAAGATATTGAAAGCCACTAACGTGGCCAGGCTCAGCCGTATTGTTCCTAGAGCCTTTCTTTCAAGAATCTCCCATTCTTCGTCCTTCATGGCTACCGAATTCTTTGCTACTCCACTCAATGGTAGGAATAGATCCTTCTGATATAAATAATCTTCCATCTGCATCTTCCATAACTGGTAGTTTTGGCCGTTAAATTTATCGACCCTAAACTTTCCATCCTCCGACATTGCTCCCACTCGAACCAAGAACCCTCTTTTCCTGCGAGTTACCTTATGCTCTGATACCAGTTGTTAGAAAAACAGGACCGCGGAGCAATAAAATAAAACAAATGCAGAAATAAAACACAGAAGATACACAATACAAGAGAGACACAAATTTACGTGGTGCACCTAGTGTGGGCTACGTCCACCAGAGAAATTGCTAGGTCCTTTCTTTATTATTGTCCTGCAAAATGAAGGGATACAACCTACAGCAAAACCCATTGTAACTTCCTCTTCTTTCTCTCACAGTCTCCTCTCTCAGAATACAATACTTTCCAACCTACATAGCCACAATACATTTCCCTCATAAAAGAGGGTTGCCTTCTAGGGAAAAAAACCCTAACATAATCTCTATCGTTAGATCTGCAACCTTATAATGAATGGTCCAGATTTACAGTGAAATTACAATATACTTTTACAAGGCAATTTTTGCTTCAGGGGCTTCGCCCCCGAACCCCTGCTGGGGGCCCCCTTGCCCCCAGACCCCCCATCCAGGGGGATATCCCCCATGGGACCCTGCAGAGGAGGTGCCTCCCCTCTGCACTCCCCCGCGTGGAAGAGTGTACATACTTCTAGGGTGTAAATACTTCATGGGGTATAAACATGGCTGAAAGTAAAAGAACTCTAAATCAAGAAGATAATCAGGCTCCAAAACCAACAGGGAATATTTTGAATACTTGGCCAAGTGGAAGGGACATCTAGTTGAAGATTCTAGCTGGGAAAATGAAGCTGACATCCAGAAGCATGGACAAACTGTGCGAGAGCTCACGGCCAATAGCCCATGAAAATTTTCAAGCGAGGGAGTATGATGCAGGAGCATCGTCAGCAACAAGCAAGCACGAGTAGCGCCAACGCATTTTTGGCACATGTTCAAAGGTGCTTAAATTGTTTTGAAGTAGGATGTGCCAAACATAAATGAACTAGTTAAGAAAGGGCATACTTGTGATTGTAATCAAACCTTGAGCATCCCGCTCTCATCTGAAGGATTAAGAGGCATTTATGCTAGTAAATGTAAGTAGGTAGAATTAAAATCTAGATTAGACAGTATTAGGAGCATAGGGAAAAATGACTATAGACACCCTCATATTGTATCATTGTAAGATTATCAATCGAGGAGAGCATAAGAGAGCAGAAGCAGAGAGTTGTGAAAAGTAAAAAAACCCCATGTACAAAAGTTCTGGATTAATACAAAGATCTTTAGTTCAGACCCATTGTGTTCAATTGCTTTTTGTGTTTGTACATGTTGATTGATATATGCTTGTTACTCTCTGTTATGCATTTGCTTTGATGCGTGAATGTATGATTTCATATTTAATGTCTGAAATATGAAGAGAAGGAGAGTAAGGAATGAGTTTCAATTGTTTCTCTGTCTCAGCAAGAGTTTTCTTGCAAGGAGTGCAGCGAAATTTTCCGGAAGGTGTGCATTGATAGAAATCAGAGTTCATCTCTGAAAGCTCAGGAGGGATAACACTATTCTCATTCTCACAGAAGTGCAAGCTAAGCACATGAACCGTGAAAAGTGTGCGCTGGTCGAGTAGAGTCTCAAAGTTTGCAACCTAAGGGAGTTGTTGAAGGACTGTTGTTGCAAAGAGAGTGCACAGAGTCTAATAATTCAAATACTTGAAAGTATTTGAAGGGTTGCTGCAAGGAGTGCGTGCAAGAGTCTTTTTGAAGACTCGTGTTTGTGGTAAAAGCTCAGAAGATTTAGTACCTTGAAGTGTTGAAAGCAGGTGTAGTGAATTTGTTTTGCAGGTGGACAAGTTCCGTGAAGGAATACCTTGTTCATTTTGCAGGAGTTGTCAAGGAGGCATTGGACGATCGGAATTCTCCATGGAGAATTAGCGACATCCCGAGAGTCGTCAAATATTGCAGAGCAGCAAGAAGAGTTATGTAAAGTGTTTCTAAAGTGTAAATCTCAGAAGAAAAAGAGTCGTAGGATCTGAGCCAACAAGGGCCATTGGATCATTCATGTAATCTCATTTTGGGGTTTCGTGGGTTGAAGAATCAAAAGTTTAGCATCAGGATTCATGAAATCAAGAAGTCTAAAATTTTGAAAAGGCGAGAAGTTTCGTTGTGGACCAGCAATGGGAAATGTATCCGAATTCGGCATTTTGGCATATCAGAGGATAAGAAGTCAAGACTTTTGTCCCAAAAATCCCGAAATCGCGAGTTGTGATAAGGAGTAACGAGGAGTTCGGGATCTCAGCACTTTGGGTGTTGAAATATAAAGGAGGAGGGATCACTTCGAGAAGTAAAGTCATGAAGTGCCAAAGCTAGGCATGAGGGACACGTGGTAGAACCACAAGGTGGGCCCGTGTGATAGATAGGCGGACACGCATCGCCTAGCAAAAGGAGTCAACACTCTGTTGACTTCTCACATCTCGAGAATTCGTGAGATAAGAGCATGGGGGCTCGACGTTGAAACTCGCGAAGTGGCGAGTAGCAAGAGGTGATAGTGTTAATTCTAGCCAATGGTCACGCGTGGAGGGCACTAACAAGGGAAGGAGCCATACTCGTATTGGCATTTCGAGTATCATGAGATTTGGAAGGAAGAGTCAGGAGTTTCGACTTAGGAACTCACGAGTGGTGAGTTGTGACAAGTGCCTTCTAGGTTAGGCCTTGGTCATAGCGATGTGGTCACACGAAGAAGTGGAGCTTGTACCTAGTGCTTTTCACATAGGGGAGCTTCCGAAAGGACCTGTGGATCGATTGAATTGAGATTCCAGCGAGGAATCGAAAGAGTCGATTCAACTCAAAGGATACAAAGAATGATCCCGTGAGAAGACTTCAGCCTAAGGGCTAGGGAGGTCTACATCATCACACCAAGATCCACAACCTATGACCTAACCCTCAATATCTACCTTATTTCCTCTCCTCTAGCTCAACAACTTTTACAAAATAGATAGTACTACAAAACATTACATATCGCATCAACTCATATGTAACTACAATAACAACAACAATCAAAACAATACAATAGCCAACCCTTTGAGCATTAATAATCATACACCGAACCCCCTATGATACCTAGGTATCTCTATTTATACATTTTTGTCTCTTCATCCATTACAATGCATTACCAAAACCCTAACCCTACCGTTGTTAGTTCTTCCCTGCATGCACACGTGCTTCTCTTCCTTCCAACTGTCACTTTCCTCGTGCATGCTTTATTTCCCAAAATCACCTTGATTTTCCCTGCTTTGGCATGCCTCTAATAGGCCCCTAACACTGACATGTGGCTCATCCCAAGCCACCTATTCTTTATGTGTTTCCTCGATCTCCCTGGTGATTGCCTGGAACTTTTCCTTGAGCTCTATTACCTAGGTCTACACCTGCATAGTATTCTCCTTGAGTGTGTCCACTATCTGGGCTGTGATTTTGTCACCAACCAATTCCACACACTCTTCTTGGGTCTGTGCTATATGTGCCTTGGCTTCCTCTGCTTGTGCTAGGACTTCTACTACCCACTCTTGCAATGGTTCCATTTGAGCCTGTCACTTCTGTTTCTGTGTCTGCATGGTGGTGAGCTCTACCTACAATTTATTCATTTCCTATGTTCCTTTGACACATTCTGTGATTAACATTGTCGTCTACCTATGATTGAGATATTGGATCACTACGTTGATCCTTTCCTCTTCCTTGTCCCACTTTTGGACTTGTTGATCCTCCTCTAACTTAGTCCAAAGTTGTGTTGCTTTATTGAACAAGTCAACTACTGTGCTGACCAGTTTCTCTATCTCCTGCAACTATGTTTTTGGTTTCTGCTTCCTTTTCTCCTTGACTACTGGTGGAGTAGTTGGTATGAGTTGTTCTCGGAGATTCTTAATCTCCTTCTGATATTGATCGATTACTAGCGCAATCTGATCAATATTTTCTACTATTGTGATTTCATCACTCTACGCGGCCTATTGAATCTTCTCATAAGTTCCTGCCACTTTATGCTCCAATCCTCTTATGCACTCCCTTTCCTTCTAGGTCTCAGATTTATCCTTCTCATAAATTATTTCCAGCGCGTCTCGTTTCTTTTTTGCCCACTTCAATTCGGTTAAGTCTTTGCATGCGTGAGAATGTACCTCATGGTTTACGCTAACCTGCAACCTTTGTAGTTCCCTAGATGGTATCCTCGTCGACACTAGTTGGATTTGGCTTAATTCCTTCAAGGGTGTCTACTCCAAAATTTTGTCTATGCACAACATACTAGGGGTGATGTGGAATGTTACGTTCGGTTGTAGTATTTCCTGGACCGAATCTCGCTCTTATTATTGCACACTTTCTTCTGGCTATGGTGCTGATGACTTGGTTCCCCTGCTGCTTGTTGGCTATCCTTCCCTGATTTTCTTGAGGAGCTACCGCATGTCTGCCAGTTCCTCTTGAATCCTATCTCTTTGGTGTGCACCATGGTCGAAGTCCTCAACTAGACAATCCTGGACCATTCAGGCTATCATTTCCCCATCATCATCCATGATCGTATACTCTGGCGGTGTTCTTTGTGCCTTAGTTTTCTTGTGCACACCTCCTATCTATGTGGATAGCCTCTTGTTTTCCCCTACTTCCTATGGGTTGGGACTTTCTACGGTCTCTTGCGCTCCCTCAACCTATTTATGTTGTTTTTTGGCCAACTGCATATTCTCCTTTTTCCCCTTCTGGGTCCCTGTCCTCATTGGCCCTTCATTTGCTTGTGCTGTCTTACCCTGGCCCATTCTTCATCTCTTGGGCACTTGGATTTCCTGAGGCTGCATTTCTCTCTGCCCTGTCTCTGCTTTTGTTGTCCTTTCTGGCAATTCCTAGGTGATGGTTGGAATCCTCCATTCATCGTTCCATTCATTGATGACCATGTCGATGTCACCCTTTGTGATGTAGTAGCACATTTTTTTCCACTACTTATCGGGATCCTTGCGCACCTGTATCCACATTGTATGTTGTGTGGCCCTAAATTTGCGATGTCCCCATATCATGCAACAGCCTTTGGTGTTATTCTCCACATCTTGGAGATGGCTTCTTGTAGGTCGCATAGGTATCCTTCAAAGATGGCCCCATTCTCCTTTTTCCTCCTAGCCTCTGGCCTGGCTCTGAGCAACAAATATCGTGCTCCTTGATTTGGTTTGGGTATGGTACAAAAAACTACATACCTTGGCTCTTTCCATCCCATGAAGGCTATTAGTGTGATTAGACATGAATAGTGAAACTCTATGCCTGGATCCTGCACATCCTTGCAGTCATCTAGGAATAGATTCAAGAGATACGGTGCCCATCTCACTGAGGTGCCTTCTGTGCATTGAGCTACAACTACAACAACTCCAGTTAGGACTTCCTCCCTGCATCATTTTATTAGCATTTTTTTAGGCTAATATTTTCACACCCAATTGTGTTGTGGAATCGTTGATTCTCTTGATAATGATCCCTCTTGTCCCCCTGGTGGTGCCATACTTCTTCTTCATCTCTTCTACTAGTGTTTTCTCCCTGGTTTTGTCATCCATAAATTGCATGGGGTCCATTCCCTGAGATGGAAATCCGGTTATTCTCGCGATAATCTTTACATCTATTGAGATGAGCTTGTCCAACCAGATGTCCCGCCATGCGTTACTGCTAACAACTATTTGACACATGTGGTTGAATGCTGACCTCTGCCAAAATGTGGTACATCTATCAGTCCTAAAATGCATGTCTTCTCCAACATGGTTACGCATTGGATTGGATGATTAATTGGTTCTCCAAATGGATCTGTGCCCACCTTCTCCATGTATACCCTCTTTGCAACTTCTGAAAACTTGTCTTCTTCTTCTTCTACATCATGGTCAGAGTATTTAAGATTTCATATGTAGCCCAGCAGGTCTGGTCCTATGTGTACCTCATCTGGTATGTGCGGTAGAACGATTTCTGTTGCAGGTTTTTTGCAAGGTGACCTGGGTATCTGTATCTTGTCTTTCTTCGACGGTGGTGGCTGGCTTGAAGTTCCAACAACTTCCGGTTGTTCCTCAGTATACCATTCCAACCATCCTAAGACATCTTCGACCGTCCCTTATACTAGGTGGTCTGATATGGTCATTTCACTACTACATATTGGAAAAATTGCGACAACTACTTGCGATGAAAGTACTCTTTCATTGAAAAATTCTATAGAAAAAGTTCAATTTTTCAATTTTGATCTAAATCCACCCCATAGTTTTTGCTCTATCGATGGATGCAAACTATCGCCGGTGTTGAGACGATAGTCAAGATGGTGGATTGTTGTCTCAATTTCAACAAAATTATGTTCTCGTCGCAAGAGCGATGCCCAATTTTGACAGTTATAAAGTTTGTCGCACTTGCGATGAATGCACCATTATAACCATTCCCGTCTTCGCAAAGTGAAAGTGACCTAAATATAACAAATAAATAGGTAAAAAAAAACATTGGTCACATTCATTGCAATTGCACCGACGATGACCTAAATTGGCCTATAAATATTTGACGATTTAAAGATGTTGCGACAATCTTGCTATAACAACGACAGTTCTGAAAGGGTATTTTTGTGCGGAAGAATGTCGCAGGATATAGTTAGAGGTGGGGGAAAGGTAAAGCAGGCGAAAAGGGTGATGGTAGATGTTATTTCCCTTGCCAAAAATGTTGCCTCATACGTCTCGTAAGAATTTTAATAGCAACAACTACAAAACATTGTAGGAAATATGGGCACATTGATGGTGGATCGAATGAATATCGTCCCATGGCAATTAGCTATATATTCATTATCTTTTTTTATTTTGTCAATTTTATATAAAATTATATATATGTATATATATTGTTTGAATGTTTGTTATAGTATACACTAATTTTGCATGTTTGTTTGTAATTATAAAGTTAGAGTTTCCCTCTAACTTTCCACATAATATTGCACCAAGTATTAGTAGAAATGATGTACAAACTGAGGAACATCATGACCAAGCAAATGAGGATCTCATGGAAGAAGATGATGGGACAAATCAAGTTAATGATCCCATGGAAGAATATGATGGGACAAATCAAATGATCCAAGATTATTTTTCTTAGCCAGATGAGGATGGGGACAATGTTGGTATTTATGATGAACCTCTATTAGAAAAGAAAAATAAATGAATTTATGAAGGATCAAGAGCAAATATTCTCTCCGCTACATTGCTGCTAGTGAACTTAAAGGTTATGAATAATTTTTTGAAGACTTGTATGACACAGATTCTAAGGTATGTAATATGTTTCATCTCATATTATACATAAATGTTGATTTTTTTCTATTTGTTTTTAGTGTTAATTAATGTGTAAAATAAGAATGCAATTTTTACGATTAATAATCTTACATTAACTAGTTATTTGTTATGTTGTAGATTGTTAGGTGAATTTTTGTTACCATCGTCAAATATTTTACCTCGTAGATATCGAGGTTTGTGTGCCATTATGAAAGACATTGGAATCGATTATCAAACAATATATGCATGTCCTAATGACCATATTATATATTATGGACAACATGCTTCAAAAATAGAATTTCCACAATGTCTTATCAATAGATATTGAACCGATCAAGTAATAAAAAGGGTGCCTCTAAAGGTTCTTCGTCATATTCCCATAATTCCACATTTGCAGCGATTGTTCAAGTGTGAAAGCATAGCACAATTTATGGATTACCATGCACGTAACAAAAGTGGAGATGGTGTTCTTCGAATGCCTGTCGATGGTTCTGCATTTAGGGAAATTTAGGAAAAATGGGCAGATTTCAAAGATGAACCTCGTAATGTTAGGCTTTCATTGGCAGCTGACGATGTTAATCCATTTGGAGAACTTAGGTCTATTTACTCAGTGTGGCCTATTTTTGTTATCAACAATAACATTCCTCCTTGGATGTCAATAAAGAGGGAGCACATAATGTTGACAATGATTGTTCCAGGTATTTGTTTACATTAATTTTTTGAATGTAACATTTTCATTTGTTTCATTTTTTGCATAATATCTTTTGTTTATTTATTTACTTATATATATTACATGATATCATTCTTATAGTAATTATGTGTAATTTCAAACAATTAGGTAAGTACCAGGTTAAATATATGAATGTATATATCGAGCCTCTTATCGACGAGCTACTAAAGCTATGGACTGACATCACAATGTATGACATATGTAAACCAATCGGGAAAAAGAAATTTAAATTCCATGGAATAATTTTATGGACAATTCATGATGGCCTTGGACTAACAAATTTTTTTGGTATGTAGCATTCTAATATTTCTCTTTAATACTATATAATTTTTTAATGTTATCATGGTACATGTTTAATTTTTAAATAATCTCATTGTATAATTGACATTAATCCATTTGTTGCAGGTCTTCAAACAAATGGTAAATTTGCATGTCTAGTTTGTCTCCCTAAGATGAAGTATATTCATTCAAAAAGTTTAGGAAAGATGGTGTTTGATGAGTATAGGCACCTTCCTCCTAAGAACCATAGGTATCGTACTACTGAAAAACATCTTTTCAATGGGAAAGAAGAGACTGGTTTAAAACCACAAAGAATGGAAGATCACCTATGGAGGTTGGAATATAATAGAAATCATTAAGGTACTCAATTTCATAATATATCGTAGATCATGCAATGTTTTTAATGTTTATTTTAATCATTGAATTTATTTTACCGTATTTGATAATTATTTTTGTGATTTCTTTTATGCTTCATGAAGGATGCAATCATCATGGAGGTATTAATAATGGGCTTCCACGAGGAATGAAATGTTATCCCGCTGAATTCATGAGGTTTCCCTACTATGAGTATCTAAAAATAGATCACTTGTTTGATACAATGCATATCGGGAAGAATGTGACTGAAACGTTATGGCGAATCATAGGTGGTAGGAGGGACAAAGAAAAAATTGTCAAAATTTGTACTGACATTCAGGAAGTCGATCATGCAATGCGAAGTGTGATCCAATATTCAAATAGATCACATAAAGTACTAGACTGAAATAAACTTCCATGGTTATTAACAGAGAAACAAAGCAATGATGTAAAAGATGTCATTCAAAGAATTAAATTTCCCATAGGTTTTTCTTCAAACATAAATAATATCTTAACAAAGAAAGGTGAATTTGGTGGGGTAAAAAAACATGATTGACATACCTTAATCAAGGTAATAATTTTGGTATACATATTTATCTATATTGGCCTTATACATATTTTATTTATTTATTTATTTTCTTGTCTACTTTGGTCGAAACAAATAACGATTCATTTTTTTGTTACAGTATGTTCTACCGCTATCTCTCCCAAACAACTTTGACAACAACGTCAAACAAGTTATATATGATCTTGGAAAATACATGAGGTAAGTAGTTTTGATTTATATGCAAAATGTTCTTTCAAATTATTGTTGTACTTAATGAAACATTTTTTTACTTGTAATGTAATATATTATATTATGTTATGTTGAAACATGTTATTTTCTTGTGTCATGATCTCATGTAGATGGTTGTCATTGAAAGAAATCCATGAATATGATATAAAGTATTGGAAGAGAGAAATTCCTCGTCTAATGTGTGAAATGCAAAATTATATACCTCCAACATTTTTCAATTCACAAGAACACTACCTCATACACCAAGCTGAGGAGATTGAAATTTGTGGACCTATTCACACAAGGTCAATGTGGATGGTGGAGAGGCACTTGAAATCATTGAAGGCGTTGGTTAGACAAAGAGCATGTCCCGAGGGTTCTATGGTGGAGGGATATATGGTATATCAATCCATGGTGTATATTAGTTAGTATTTTCCTAAATTAGCAGTGCCAACTATGCATGAAGTGGATCTCATTTGGGATGTGAACTCCATCAAAAAATTTGAAGATCAAGAGCATCTATTGGGGCAAGGTAGAATGAAAAAAATGATATGTAATATATTAATAATTGTGAAAATTTATATTAATAATACATATAAAGTTTCATTTTTTGTGTATATGATCATACTCATTAATATATTAATATAATTTATTTCATAAATTATTAATATTTATAATTACATGCATATTGGACATTATAACTAATATTTAATATTGGTGAATTATGATTTTTTGATTCAATTGCTCAAGAGTGGGATGCACTGCATTTATACATTGCAAATAATCTTGACTGGATGAATGTATGGACTGAAAGATGTAAACACCATAATGTAGGTAGGTTATCATGGAAATGACTGTCTGACTTGGTTAGAGAAGCTCGTCGTAACGGACATGCCAATGTTACTCAGAGGGAAATTGATTTAGCATATGGTTTGAAAGAAGGACAGGTAAGCAACTTCAACCATTTTATTCAGTTATTTTATATTATATTAATGTGACTACATGTGTACTGTATTTTTTAGATACTTTCGAAGTTATATAAATATATGTTAATTTATTAATTGACAATGCATCTTTTACATATCTGACATATTGCAGTTGAAACACCACAAGGCTATGTGGTGCAATGGTCGTAAATTTCGCATCAAACAATTGGATGAAACTAGGAAAACTTCTGATAGTGGGATAACTGTAGTATTCCATGTAACTAATGCTCCCTCTAGGAGTGACAGACATCCTCGAGAGTCTGAAAATAGATACTATGGGTATTTAAACGATATACTTGAGTATGACTTTAATTCCTTCAAATTAGTTTTGTTCAATGTCAAATGGTATAGGTTACGAATGCATGAATGCGATGAGGAAATAATTGTTATTCAACATGCCAACAGATTTCCAATGATTAAAACAACGGTGTTTGAAAGAGGACATGATCGCTATGTTTTTCCAAGCTAATGCGAATAGGTATTTTACTCAAATGTTCCAGGTGAAAGGGATTGGTCATTTGTTGTTAGATATGATCCAAGAGGAAGGCCAGTTAAGTATACTCATTTACAGGAAGAAGATGATATTGAAGATCAAGAAGATGATTCAACAAATCAGACAGAGTCGGAAGATCATGTAGGGTCGACAGATCAAGAAGACGAAGAATATCATGATCCAGTCATAGGATACAATATTGAAATTCTTGATGATGATGTCGATGAAAATATGCTCGAAAATGACATTGATGATGATGATGATATCATCAATCCTTTCAACATCATTTCTGAACCGGATGATGATACAGATGTCGAGTTCGATGAAGAAGATCAAGATACATAATAAGCATGATTACACAGATGTTGTCGAGGTTGGATTAGGTACATGACTATATAATATTTTAATTTACTTATAATGTCATGGGTTAATTGCATGTTTTTAAGTTTTATGCGACGTTTTTATATCCTATGTTACATGTTGTTAATTATTATGTGAAACCTGAAAATAGTTTCCAATATACTAAAGTACATGGTAGACTAAAAATATCATTTAGAAACACATGATTTCATGTACCTTCATTAAATTTTTTTTTTGTAGTTTCTATGCATGAATCTTAATAGGACGTTGCTTTCTATTATTTTCTATTTTATAGATTGGGTTTTGGGGATCAATTGAGAGTGATGTGAGGGGGAGGGGAGGAGCCATATGAGCTTCCACCTTCACGTGGTTGGCCTTGTTCAGTAGAGGATAAATTATTCTTGAAACCAAGAGAATATCTTTCATTTGGGAGGGTTTATGGGCTCAAATTTGACTCACACACCCACTCTCTTCCATCATCAATTCATCATGTAAACCATAAACCCTAATGTTCTTTCAAAGTACAAAATTTGGTTGACACAAGTTTTAAGTTTTCGTCAGTCTTTCCTCATTTTTATTTCAGGTTCTACATTAATGTATATACAATGTATCTGTGTCATAGTTGTGATGCAAAATCCCTCTTTTTTGTTGATTTCTTAATCGACACAATAAAAATACTAGAGGCAAGCAACAATAACATGTGAATGGGGCCAATGTTGAAATTTTTTCAAATTGTTTCTGTATGCATTGAAATTTGACATGGATAGACTATTCACATGCCTTAATGATATGGGAGGGTTTATGGACTCAAATTTCACTCACACGCCCACTTTCCTCCATCATCATATCATCATGGAAACCATAAACCCTATTTTTCATATGTTCTAGTAGATATGTTAATGATTTCAAATTTCATATTTGTATTTGAATCGAGGTTTAGCTAGCTTGCAAAGTATCAAATTTTAATTTGAAGTTGATAAACCAAATATTAAATGAATCCAAGCATCATTTGATATCATCGCAAGAGAGACGAATGTAAATAATCTTACGACAAATTAGCTATACTATAGATGAAAAAAGTTCGTCGATAGTATAGCTAATTTGTCGCAAGAATATTGTGTCTAATTTGAATGGTGTCACATGGTTTTCAAAGAGTGTAAGGATTATATTATGATTCAATGTAGTTTAATCTATGAGAAAAATCTCTATGCCAAACCTCAAAATGGATAGTACCATATCTTGTTCATAAAACAAATATTCTTTGTATGTTTCCTTTGTGGTGGCTCAAGCCCTCAGTACACATGATGCCTGACAATGAAATGTAACAATATGACTATTGAATGATAGTGTTATGTCACCCATGGTTAAGTAAAGAACTTAAGGTTCTTAGTTCCTATTTGAATCTTCTTATAATTGAGATGCATTACATAGTCCTTGAAAAAAGACAAAATACTTATGTAGCTGATATTAATTTGGTCTTTGTGTGGGACATTTTATTTCATTAGTATGTTTTGTAAAAAAATAATTGATATTGGGGAATACACCATGGTCAAGGAACTAGGAATGAGGAATGAGGAATGAGGAAAACAGAACAAGGAACAAGGAACATAAATTGTATTAGGACTAGACATCGGCAACAGTGACCTGTGAATGGGGCCAACATTGAAATTTTTTCAAGCAGTTTCTGTATGCACTGAAATTTTACATGGATAGACTATTAACATGCATTAACAATATGGGAGGTTTTCTGGACTCAAATTTCACTCACACACCCACTTTCTTCCATCATAAATTCATCATGTAAACCATAAACCCTAATTTTCTTTCAAAGTACACAATTAGGTTGACGCAAGTTTTAAGTTTTCGTCAGTCTTTCTTCATTTTTATTTCAGGTTCTACATTAATGTATATAAAATGTATCTATGTCATAGTTGTGATGAAAACTCCCTCTTTTTCGTTGATTTCTTAATCGACACTAGAAAAATACCAGAGGCGGGCAATAGTTGCATGTGAATGGGGACAACATTGAATTTTTTTCAAACTGTTTTTGTATGCATTGAAATCTGACATGGATAGACTATTCTCATGCCTTAATGATATGGGAGGGTTTCTGGACTATTCCCATCAAAATTCAAAGGCATAAAAAAGGACATCATGATGTAAAGGGTTTTTACCCATTTTTGTAGTATAAATAGATGTTGTTAAGATGTATAAGGATATCACATCATTAGAAGATAGATCCTAGTGAGAGTATTCATGAGTAGTGTTTGAGTTAGTTTTGGAGACAAATGATTATCCATAAAATTTCCCTATAGGTTTTTATCCAAAAGTTATATATTAAATCCTAAATTAACAAGATCCATGTAGTGGCTATGTCCCTATAGTAGTGTAATAGAAAAAATATCTAACACAATAAGAAAGTGATTAATATATGCTAATTTCAATCAGTGGATTTGTGATGGAAGCATCGCAATCAGTCGGTTTGTGCTTGAATTTTTTTATCAAAAATATGCATAGAAAACATTGTCCATAAACTAAATTTAATATTGTTGAAATTTCCAATATGTTGTTTTTAAGTGAGATTGTCCATGGGAAATTATAGTAATGTTTTTCATATGTATCATTTTATGACAAAGTAAAATATTGCATCATTTTTTTTTTGTTTGTTAATTTGTGCGAGACCTGTTGGCTACGCGATTAACCTGTGGCTTGAGAAACCACGACTCAGGGGCATCTAAGCCGTCAAAATCACCCGGGGATCGCACCCGGCCTGAGCCACACCAACCCTTAACATGGTTGGATTTTTTTGTCCCTGCAGGTTTCGAACCGGTGACTTTAACATCACGGAGTGGCTTAACAACACACTTCATCACCGACTGTCCTACACCTCGGGGACAAAATATTGCATCATTTAAACAAACTATGGTTTATGAATAAAAATCCAAAAATAAAAACACTAAATAAAGACCAAAACTATCATTTGTATTATTAGTATTCACCTTAAATTGTTTTTATTCAGATTTTTACATTAAGAGACAAGATAAAAGAAGAATCCATGCGATGGCATAGTGAAAATGATGAGTAGAATACAAGGTCAAAATAATTTCACCATGTAATATTATGAATATAATTTAATTCATCAATGAGAAAGCTTAGTTGTTCTAGTATTTTTTTTGTACATAATGCAATATGCACATTCTCTACACTGAATTACATTACCAAATTTTAGTGAATTCTTAGTTCTACAATGTGCAATATAATAAAGTGTAAGAATAATTCCTAATTTAGAAACAAAAAAATGCAATTAGTGAAATTACTTGTCCCAATACATATAATGTTTGCAAAGAATAGTATAACAAACATGTTCAATAATAAAAACTAATCAAGGTTTTATCAATCTATCTAAAATCTAGAGAAATAAAGATACCTTCTCAAACTTAACTTGTAAGCTTAGGCACTTGAGTTCTACCTAAAATACTCAAATCAAAATCTAGTATAGTTTTGAAACTATTATGACCCTATGTTTCATAGGAATCATACAAATGACTAAGATTTTACCTTCATAAATGTTGTGTGGTAAATCATGTGGCATCCTGCCCATGATTTACAAGGAGAACAAATATATGAGCAGTCGAAGGTTTTGAGACAGTGTGATTGTGATCTTGGTTTCAAAGATTCATTTGCATCCTTACTAGATGGTTTGAATTCTTGATTGTAAAAGTGTCCAAGAAATAGTTTTCAATAGCTAAGGGTCAAATTATCATGTGTTGTAAGATGTCGAAAGTTCCCAGTTTCGGTAGCTAAAAAGGAAAGCGCAACTCTCAGTGCTGCTAAAAGTGAAGAGTCTGCTAATGGTTAGACTATCCCATCAAACTCTCAAAGCATCGATAGTACACACAGCATCATCATTTTAAATGCTGCTAAAATCACCTCTAGATACGATTTGCTTAGTCTCAATAATTTATTTTGGTTTGTATTCATTATTTGATGAAGGATTTGAAACCCTAAGGTGTCTATTCAAAACCCTGCCATCATCAGTAGTCATTACCATTATCTCCTCGTGAGTGAAACCATCACCGTCTAAGTCAGTTTTAAATAAGCATTGTGATCTAAGTTTCTTGTCTGCCAAGTGTTCATTTGAAAGGTTGCCATTCAAACCACTAGTTTACCTCACGCATTTTCCTCCATCTAGCTTCCATTTTTCCCTACATCAGCATTGATCTTCCACTCTAGCCCAATTTTGTTGTTTGTAGGAATTAACATTTGTTGCAGATGGCCAATGGAGGAAATTTTCTCAGGAAGGAACTGAATGATGTCTTATATCTGGAATCTCACCCTGAGATTTGCCAGATGTTCAAAGAAGCAAGTTGTTATAGGTATTGTGAGAAATTGCAGGAGTATCACTAGGGTATTGTTGAATCCTTTGCTCGAAGCTTCGATGGATAAAAAGTAACCTTGGGTCCAATGATAATGAAAATTGATGAGGCCAGTGTTGCAATAGCAACAAAGATGTCTGGGAAAGGTGAGATATGGTTTAAAACAACTGTCACTATGGATATTGAGTTCAGGTCTTACCTTAAGCCTGAATTTCAAAGCATTATTTGGCAGAACGATGTTCCCAAGTCTTATCTAGAGGAGATATGGAAGCATTTTCTTAAGGCAATTCAAGTGTACATCACTTGTGCAGGTCGGTATGGTAGATTCATGCTCTATCACTTCAAATTGATGAATCATTTTACAGGCAAGTATCCTCTGAATTTACCCTACTACCTTCATAGAATATTGACCAAGATGTCACACCAAGTTCCAGCTAAGCCTGATAAGGTACATAGCAGGATTTTCCATCATGGACTCATCAAGCTTATAGTGATGGAGGAACTCCAGAGAAGAGAGAAGGCATGGGACTATCTCCTATTTTGGGGATAATTCGAGCAAGAGATCCAACCTAAGGGTAAGAAGACACCTACAAAGAAGTAATCTACACCAAAGAGAAGTAAGAGAAAGAGAAGGGCTCTATCACCAGTTCAGACAAAAGATCCAACTCATTCATCCAGGCTCAAGGAGGCAAAAAATAAGCTTGATTTTGGTCAAGGAATTGAGGGCCAAAGCAGTGTTGTTGATAGGAAAATTTTGAATTTTCCATATTCAAATTCTGATTCTGAAACACCTATGGATGAGAGAGAGGAAACTGAATTTGAAGCTCTAGATCTCAAAATACCTGAAACATCAGCAAGCAAGGTCAACAAATCATTAAAGATTAAGAAGATTAAAGAAGATATGTTGGATCTTAAGTTTCTTGGGAGGGTTATTAAATCCCAAAAACAGACTATAAATAACACATCAGATGAGGTAAGAGATTGTTTTAAAAGGTTAGCTAAAATTCATGTAAAGGAGCAAAAGAGGAATACGAAATTGCTCAAGGAGAATCATAAGCTGCATAAAATGGTTAGATGCTTAAGGATCAAACTAATGTTTAAATATCCTAAGCCAAGAGCACATCCTGATTTAGAATCTCTAGCAAAAGTTGTTGTGAACCTCAATGAACATCCTAAATAGTAGACATATCAAAGAAATTCCATTTTTGTAGTTTTGGAAATGATTTCAAAGACATACAATTTTGGCATCTTACCCAGTTTTTGAAAAGGCGTCATTATCTGTCGAATCCCAAGACTTTCAGAAACTTATTCCACTATGTTTCAGGAACGTAAGTTTCCGAAAGTGTAGACACAGGAAGAACATTAGTCTTTTTTCCCAGATCGAATATTTTTTCTTCCAAATAATTCGAGGAGGGTTTCAAATGAATTATAGCTTTAAAATGGATAAAGATCATCTTCTTTTTCAGGGTTTAGTGGCTAATATAAAAGATAAAAGGCTAAAAAATTATCCTATTTTTGGTTCAAGATTTTCCCAGGTGCCGGAAAAGGATCTCGAGTTGCCTTGTCATCACCCAGAAGACTATGCAGATGTCAAAGACTATAGTGTTGATAGGGATGCAATCACTTATGAATAGGATCTATCTCCAAGAATTTTGTAATAGGATAGATTTTATAAACAATTGTAATTTTCAGATCCATCATTTGAGGATCTGAAACTGTTTTGTAGATATTATAAAAGCCCATAGAGGCCACAATCCAAAGGGTTGATCAGTTTAGACTGACAGGGAAGGATGGCATGGAAATGTACCCATCCACTGTAAAATGTTCAAAGGCTGTAAGTGACTATTATGGATGAATATAAAGACATTTTGTTTCCAGATTCTTGTGTCATGATCATGTGGTGAAGTGCTTTCTTGATGAAATGTATCATGTGCACTATATGTGTGTGTGTGTGTGATATAAAGAGAGACCTATTAAATCTAATCTCTATCCCAAGAGAGGGAGAGAACAACAATTACAACCATAATAAATTATCCAAATGTAGTGTCCATATAATCTTTGTGGCATATGATCTCATAAATTGTGATTTCACCATAAGAAAAATAAGGAAAGCTAACCTCAACCTGATCCATTTTATCTCATTACTAGCCGATGTCGCATTGTAGAGCAGTCCATGCATCCCCTCTGACCTTTTAACATGCATATTCTATATCACTCAATCCCAACCTATTCAATCTGACTATAATTTGACATGTATTATGTCAAGTTTCTAATTTTCTATATTGTATGTTGAATGGAGAATTTCCCTAAGTTTTGTTATTTGAGTAACAAGTTATTATGCACTCATGCATAGAACTTGATGGGAAAACATATTTGGGTAACAATATCTTATGTGTGCATGCATAACACTTGATAGGAAGGTAGGAGTCTTATAAAATGCCAGCAAGCATATAGTTCCTGGGTGAAAGTACGGTGTGTTGGTTCATTGGTTATAATGTGGTTTTGGTCTAGAAAAAGTGAGTGATGGACCATTGCGTGTCTTTCTATCCATTAGGTATCTAAACACCTATAATATGGGTAGAAACTCACCCCATTGTCCATCTCAACAATAATAGTTACAAGTGATTGTTATTCTATGTAGATATGTATTTCACTTATGTCCACCAGTAGGGAAATACTCTACACATTTATCATATTTTCCTCCACCATCAAGCCAAGGAAGCAATGGCTCCTCCTCCACCCTAGTTAATAATAGCACTTTCATAGTATTTATTGAGAATCCATTGGGCAATTTGAGTCCGACTTTCCCTGGATACCTACTAAGAGTAATATAAGGGAGTGTGATCTTCATGTTACTAATTTATTTTCACCAAGGGACGATTTGGTTGGGACGATCATCAACTCAACTCATGTGTGGTGATGATTTCTTGGATACTTGATGAACTTAATTTGTGTCTAGTTTGGACACTTAAAAATTACAATTGCACCTAGTCCTTACACCATACACACATGAAGTAAAAAGGCATAAAATAATTGAAAGTTCAACAAGAAATATGGTATAAGGTTCAAGAATCATCTTCAAAAACATCACATTATTGATTGTGTCATTTAGTGCCATTAAACTTTAAGACATTGGAGTGAAATTAAATCATAAATCCATTGAGAACAATTCTCTTTGAGTCAATAGTTTATCGAGTCATTGAATTGTACAAATTAAAAGACAATTTTGATTCATTAAAATGAATCAATGAATTATACAAAGGGTGGAGTTACAAACCCTTTCAATTTTAATAAGGTGATTTTAAATTCAAGAATCAATTGAGATCAATACCTTCTTAAAATTGAATAAGGAGGTCATTGTCTTTTCACAATAGTCTTCAAGTGAGATACATAAAAGTCAAATCATTATATAATAACTATTTTTGGTGCATGATCAGTAGCACCTAACACCCTAAGGTTGTTGGTGACAAGTTCAAGAAAGTGAAACATAAAGTAAGCGAGCATGACACAATTGAATATCTAAAAATGGGTAAATGAGGAAAACATTTGCAAAATGTCAATCAAGAAATTAATCAGCTACATGACTCTTTATATGATTCTATCCAACAATTTGAAAGGTTATAGAAACAAAATGTGATAATTATGGATTAATTGATAAAAGAAAACATTCATGAATGTATGGAATCAAACATGTGAAGCATGATTTTTCCAAAATAATTGTAAGACTGTGTGAAGAATTGAAATTCAACAAGAACAAAAAAGGTTTAGGATATGGAAGATACATCAAATTTCATATTCTAGACTACTCCAAACCAATTGAATGGGAAATATGGGGAGCATATGTAATCAATCAAGAAATCCTTTGAGGATAGTGCAACCTAGTCAAAAACACATTAAAAGAAGAGAAAATACAAGGCTAGGTATGGTGAATTGAAGGTTTTGAATAAATTCCATTCAAATTTATATATCAATAAATGTTATGATCCTTTCTAATCCATCACGATAGGAAAATCATCTAGGATTTTATTATAGGCCTTTCCAAATTCGTAATGAGTAAATGATGGTTATTTTCATCGGATATAATTACAATGATGATGAAATTAGAGAGGGAAATGGTTCACAAATTCTCCAAGAGGAGGTTCCTCTGGTTCAATCTCTTTTTGAAAAATTATACATTCCTCAAACAATACATCAGCATGACTAGTCTCCTCCTAATTTTGACATGGAAGGGATTGAAGGGATATGAACTAGTGGGGAAATGTCACAACAAAGTGGTGAAAAATGCCATATTATGGGTCCAACACCCTTACATAAACTTGGAAATACACCACAACACTCCTAAACACATTCAAGTGCCATGGAGAAAATGACCTAGAATTCTTTGAAGGTAAGCTATCTAACCAAACTATTCATTATCGATTATACAAAATTATTAAATAATATTTTGAATAAAAAACTAATGCAAGCAAATGTCAATTACTTCTATCTTTATTAAAATCTAGGATTCGTGTTATAATTAGGAAACTTTTAGTCATACAAATGATTAAAAGTTTAGAAATAAGTAATCATATTGATAAAAGCCTTTATTTTTACACAATTGGTATGAAAAAACATTTGAAATATTGTGATGCAACCCATCTTGTATTTTAAGAAATAGTTTTTAACAATATCACAAACAAATTACAAATTTCATAACATGATGTGTACTAAGGAAAAAATAACAAAAATGTTATGAAAAAACTATTTTTCAATTTGACAAAGATAGTAAAGGAAGATTATAATTTGTTCCAATAATGACTATTCTTGAATTCAACAAAGATAGTAAGGGAAGAGTATAAAAGTGAGGATTCATTCCAGTAATGACTATTCTTCAATTCAATAAAGATAAAATGGCAAGCTCAAAATCCAAATAAAATATACAAAGGTGTGTGAGAATATCAATAGGATAGTCTCATAACATACCATCAATGATGACAACAACCTTACTATCACAAAGCCAAATAAAATATACAAAGGGATGTTAGAATATCAATAGGATAGTTTCATATCATACCATCAATGATGACAACAACCTTACTATCACAAAGGAAAATATAGACACGTCAAGCTCTTATCCAAGAAAATATGTCAATGTTTCTTATGTGCCAATTATTTCATCACATCAGTAGTAAGGGATGTGATTGTGAGGTTGATAAATCAAGACTACAATGTATTTTCATTATAGATCAAATCTCTAAATCTTTTTGGGTTTTCCTAATATTACCATTTAGATTTTAATGAATATTTTGTATTGTTTCAACATAGTCAAACTTTCATTGAGAATGTGAGATACCATACTCTTTAGATGGCGGTTCATGAGCTTGAGAAGTTTTAGTTATGGATTTAGGCCATTGTTTCCAACTTGCCATGTTTATGCCTCTACACCCATTTTCAATGTACAAAACCTAATCGTGATTCCTATATCCCTCTTAAAGTCCATTTTTTTGTTATGTTGGTTTGAGGACTTGTTCAAGGCTCTTGATCAGCTTCAGAATCTTCAACAATATTATAAGGCACTTGTTTTCATTCTTTGATGATAGCTAAGCTCTTGTGACCCATCCATGGTCTTGTGTGGTGACTTGAGGACTTGTTCATTGTGCTTGAGCTAGATATTATATGTTTGTGGCTTGAGTTGTTGTTTCCCTCCCTTGACCATGGTTAAGGGATTAAGGCATGTTTCCCTACTACAACCATGGTCAAGGCCCCGAGACCCATATGTAGTATGAAAAACATATAAATGACAATCATGTCCAGCTATTAGGCCAAATACATTGAAGTGAGACCTCGTGTCATGAATTTTTTTTGGTTCCATATAAATAATTTAGGACCTAGATGTCATATTCTAGGGACCAATGGCCATTCACAAGGTTACAAATTAACCAAAAAATCTCCTAATGGTGTCATTATCCAACTTTGAATTTGTCTTATTGATTTTTATTTTCTAATTACACAATCTTGTTTTGCATGGCTTGATTTTTTTGTTGAAGTGTTTCTTTATTTGTTTTGAAAATAATAGATTATTATTATTATTATTATATATATCAATTATATATATTATATTAAATAATATTTAATTGATATATATTAAAAACATTGAATATATCAAAACATAAAAAAAGGAAAAAACAAATTTCAAACAAAATAACAAAGAAAAAAACAAATTTCAAATTGCATAATGAGCCCGCGCCCATTCACATGACACAACAACACTATAGCATCATTCACCGGCGATATAGTCACACCCATATACTAGAAGAGAGAAACCCCCCAAACCCCATCATTCCCATCTACTAGCAGAGCGAAACCCCTCGAAACCCCTCCATTCGAGCTCAGCAAGAGGGAGGACGAGAGTGAGAGGGAGGAGAGAATCCCCGTGCAATGGAGATAAACCCCTGAAACCATGCCATTTGAGCCCGTGAGAGGGAGGAGTGTGATATGGAGGAGATAACCCCCGTGTAGTGGATACCTACATATTTCATACGCCTATTTATAGGGAATACACTCAATCATCAAGAGGGAGGAGAGAACCCCCATGCAATGGAGATAAGGAGGCCCTACACCACAATGAAATTTGACAGCCTAGCCCAGAAAGGAGACAAGCAGGCCCTACACCACAGTGCAAGCAACATAAAAGACCCAACCACTATTAGAAGAGAAAGAGACGCTCAGGGGATCACCAAAAATGTCGAAAAAATCGATATGTTTCTTCATTTGCATCAACCTATAGATATATTTCATTTTTTTTTATCAAGAAAACATATTTCTAGTGTGACTAAAACATGTACAAGTGAGAAAGGATAGAAACAAGATGACTATGTAGAAACCATCCAACTAATCATCAAATAATTTGTTGAGTTAACTCAAGAAGGATTATGTATTTTTGTGAATCCCTTTGCTGACCAGGACATTGGGCATAGTCAAGAATATTAATCTCATCATACCATGGTTGAAGAAGGATAAAAACAACTTGCTATCTTTGAGTTCCCCATTCAAGAAACTGATGAAGAAACAAGGATTAAAATACCATACAAGTTGATCCTCCTCCTCACCAAGTCTTATAAATAATATTTTTAAGGATTCTTGTGAAGTCCTTCAATATTTCTACATGATACTCCCTAAGACCAAAATCTCTCTAAGAGAGCTATATTTATTGCCAACTATAGGTTTAAATGGGTTCTTTTGCAATTTTCCTCAGAGTGTTGAAGCCTCTATGATCTATTTATTGAATGAGGGGAATAGGTAAATTGAAGGATTCTAGGATTCCTACCTACAATTCCAATGCTAATTGGACATTATCTCCCTTTCCAACATGCCATACCAGAAAATTTCCAATCAGGGGAAATGACGTGATAATTGGTTTTCAAATAACCGAGGAATTTTGGTATTTTTTAACATGAATTATTACCTAGTCCTCCACTAAGTCTGGAGCTATGTATTTATCCTTTATGACATGCACACATAATTTGTTACCTTGGAGGAGACTTCAAACATTTTTATCAACTAAATACTTTAAGAAAAAAAAACAATTCTTGAGACCCCATCCTTCTTGTGATTTGGGAATTGCTACTTTTTTCCAAGAGACCAACACTATGAATTTTTTCTCACTCTCACTCAAATAAAGGAAATATTAACACAACTACCTTATCCACTCTAAGAATGTTAATCCTAAGAATGTTAACTTAGGGAACATGTCCTAAGAATTTTCACTTAGGGAACAAGTCCTGTGTTTCCCTCCCTTGAGCTTGGTTAGACCTTGAGACCCATTCTTGGTTCAAAACTAACTTATTCATGGTGCCCAAATTCCACTTGGAGGTGAATGATATGTCCTAATCAAACATGTAAAAAAGGACTCACAATCCCCTTCCAAGTGTACACATGGCTCTTCAAGGTGAAGAAGGCTTCACAAGTGATGAATGTAACCCTAAAAAATGGACAACCTCCTCTAAATCAACTCTAATATGTCAAATGTGAAGCCAACAAGGTGTAATCACCCTCCTTAAATCATTCCAATGTCCTCTCCAATTTAGTGGATGGTTGAACAAACCCACACATGCCAAATGAAACCTTCATGCAAACTCCAATGTGGACGTCTCATCAATTGATGTGACAGATGCCTCAAAATGAGTTAATAAGGTGAGATTTCATAAATTTGGAATGCTCCAAGGCATGAGAAGCTTTGGTTAACCAAGAATAGCCAAAAAAAAAAATTATCAATGCTTTGGGAATCATGAATTACCTCGATAAATGTGAATTACATTGGGAAATGTGAAGATGCCCAAAAATATGAATGAAACTAATGCCATGCCCAAACTCAACAAGACACCATGCCACATCAAGTATTGCATCATCGATCAACAAATATGCCATGAAATACTCTACCTCAACAAGATATGTGGAACCAAGTAGGTTTATAGGTGTACTAAGTGAACTATGACATTTGCATGATATTTTTAAAATTTGGGTCATTTTGCAGTACTGCACACATAGTAATCTATCAAGAAATTATTTCTTTGCTTAAAACCTCTTGCTCCTTCCCATAGCTAGTTTACATCGAAATTGAATTTATTACATTTCATTTTCCTCTTGCATGGTTTAAAGAGTCGAGTCAAAACACCATCAGTTTCACAACCACTCCTTTGACTAACAACAACCTAAAATCAAGCGCTAATTAAAATTTATCTAGCAACTTTTCTAGGGCTCTTCAAACCCATCTTAGCTTAGGTGTAGAGCTTTGGAATAGGATTGTGAGAATAACTTTCCAAAGTTGCTAAACAAAAATAAATCCTTCAGTTAGGGAGTGAAATCCGGTTGCTATATCACTGACTTTGGGAAGCCCTTCTAACACAAGGGTCAATCACGAGGTCGCATTGGGCCCCTTAGAGTAATCAAACCTACTTTGTTGGTCTTGGTGTCGACTATCTACTAACCCCCCTCTGCTTTGGTATAGTGGGTAGTACCATAGAGGCCATAATCTTTTAGACTTCCTACACAAGGTGACAACACAGGGAAGGTGGTGTTGTACCTGGAGGGTTTCCCACTGCTCGATGAGGTAACTTGCACCACGGAATTAGTTTGTCAAGCAGGTTGTCAACATAACTTTCCCACCCGCTCAAACTCAGCCCCTTCGCGCATCGATTCTGCGATGTTGGATTTCATCACCAACTAGCGCTTATTTGTGAGAAGGTTTGTTTGCATGCTTGACTCCTAGATTAATTAGCATGTTTTGTTTTTTCTCCTTAGTTGGCCTTAGGATTGAGTTTGTGTCGAATGGAATCAATTTTGAGTTAATTCCTCATTTGATCAATACAAAATATGGATACAATTAAAAGAAAAGGTAATAAAGAGGTAACAAATAGATCATACCTAACTTACGTCTTATAATTCTCCAACATTGTTCTTTACACTTAGTGCAACAAACACCAAATGGAATGGTTTACACAAGGTCAATGGATAATTTTATTGGAAAATTCAAAATATTATCATAAAGCCACATCTCACATATTTGTACATGCACCATAGATTCACAATCTTTCATGAAGAGGTTTGGGAGAAATGCCTCCATGCAAAATTGTCCACATCATAATTGTCCATGTTCTTGATGGAAATATATATAATTCCCTTGAGTATATTTTAGTCCTTGTCCTACTTAAAAAGGATGATTCCATTCTAGAATTAGTGGTCAAAGACTACTTTTATGCCCCCTCTATATGGTAAATGCTACTTCTTATACTATCCTTCCCCTACAATAGGGAGTGCTGTGTCCATTTTCTCGGAAATAAGTGAGGTTACTCTTCTTTCTACCAGCATTCTCCCAACCTCTTGGACAGTAATACATGCATCCTCAAAACTAACGTTTAGGGAAACTAGAATCCAATCATGAACCAGGAGTGAACCGAGAGTGAGGGGTGCGAACCGGGAGTGAGGGGTGCTCTAGATAAATTGTGTTTTTTTTTCTCTAGAAGGTAAAAAAAGGGGACTTCAAGTCTTCATAGGGAAATGGAAAGGCCATCCAAGAAAGTTGCATGGGGCAAGGCAAAATTAGCTATAACAATGTTGTTAAAGTAATTGTTGTTCAGTTGTGTTCCTATACAACTTTGAGTGCGATTGAAAGTGAAATGTTTTCACTTAGAGTAAGGGTAGAAACTAGGTTTAATGAAGCAATCATGGCATTATGAAGTTTTATTTAATCAAAGTTCTTGGAAAGGAGAAGAGTTCATATTATAACATTTTTTCCTCCTCTCAATTTTGTAAGATCCCTCTATGACTTTCCCTTACTTTATGTCTCCTTCTTGAGTTTTACCTTGCATTTTTCATATGTGATTGCACAATGAAAACTAGGTATTGACTAACTTTCCTCCTTTTTTGTCTTTAGGATTTCCCTATTGTTATAGGTGCATATGATTCCCATCCTAGCTCTTGAAAGAAAAGACATTTGATTTATTTGTTTAAGTATTATTCATATGATTTTTGTTGAGGATTTTGTTCACATTTGGGAACTTTTTGTTTGAATTCAACTCTACAAAGAACTATTTAAGTGCCATTTAAGTAAATCTCATCTATGGTATTCACCTCAAATACAAGTTTTTTCAACATAAACCTTGTGTCTTCTAAGACACGTAGGGCTAGGAGTCCAAACATGTAGGACTATGAGTCCATATAATCCTCACTATAAACCTCAACAATCTTCGACATCTTCAACAGTCTTCTGGGTGATGATAAGGCAACTCAAGATCCTTTTATGGCACCTGGTAAAATCTTCAACCAAAAATAGGATAAATTTTGAGCCTTTTATCCTTCATATTTTCCACTAAACCCTGAAAAAGAGGACGATATTTATCCATTTTAAAGTTATAATTCATTTGAAACCTTCCTCGAATGATTTGGCAGTAAAAATATTCAATCTGGGTAAAAAGACTAGCGTTCTACCTATGTCTACGCTTTCGACATCTTATGTGCCTAAAACAGAGTAGGATAAGCTGTCGAAAGTCCTAGGATTCGACAGCTAACAACTCTTTTTCAAATTCGATTAAGCTGTCAAAAATGTAGGTCTTTGAAGTCGTTTTCAAAATTGAAAAAAATGGAATTTCTTCGATCTGTCTACCCTTCAGGATCTTTGTTGAGGTTCACAGGAGCTTTTGCTAGAGATTCTAGATCAGGATGTGTTTTTGGCTTAGGATATTTAAGAATTAGTTTGTGGCATTCTTCAAAATGCACATCCAATGAAAACATGACATGTGGACCAAGTGGTAACCATAGCTAACTAATCCACCCATCTTCGCCCCTTAATCCTTCTTCACATCTAATGACAACTTGACATAGGGACTAGATGATGAGGTGGCAACAAGGATAGTTGAAATTTGGCATTATTCACATCCAATGGTGGCATGACACATTGACCAAGTGATGAGGTGGTAAATTAAGGTAACTGACAAGTAGAATTCTTCACATCCAACGACAACCTGATGCATCCAATATAGGCATCAATTCTATCATCCTTGATATGGATTCTTCCTCACTTTATGGATCCAAAAATTCATCTAGAGCTTTGAAATTATTCTTCTCTATCCAATTTTCTTAAAATTTATATGGATTCATTAACATATTTTGTTTGTCTTGTCAAATATTAGTACATATTGTTTTCTTTCCTTCCAGGTTTTATTTGAGGGGTTTTTCACAAAAGTGCATCCTTCCCTTTTCTTGCTCCCAATATAGGTAAAACAAAACCTTCTTAATATCTGCCTTATCCTCCATGTTGACCACCTCGACCTCTTCTTCTTTCACCATACCCACATCTTCTTATATATCCACCAACCCCTCTTCACCTTGTGCAACCTAATTCTTTTATATTGTTTGTATGCAATATATTGTCTAATATTTTGGCTTGTTTCTTTCATTGTCCTAACATTAAAATGTATTGTGGGTATTATCTTGAAAAATGCAACACATTGTTTTCTTGGTATTCCTTAGATTGTGAGGACCACCTCAAGAGAGACCATCAAGAGATACAATCAATGGCCATAGGGATAGAGACCATATTATTTAGAGAACACTAAAAACTACACAATTTGTACAACTCAAGAAAAAATTAATATGGCGGAAAATACAAAATTCTATAACTTTACCATAACTTAAATATTTTTTTGTTACATGTTCTATACATATGAATTATTCACATGAGGTGATTATTATATTCCTTTCTTTTCAAGGACTAAAAAGAGGAGAGGATGTATTTGAATCATGTTTTCTTAAAAAGAGGAGAGGATGGATTTTTGAATCGTTTTTTCTTTTGGTCCAATGAAGGGGGGCATGAATAGGAACCTAGATCATGTAAATGAATGTTGTATCTTACTTTGAAATCTTTATGTCCTTAATATGTCCAAAATCAAGAGGTATATCGCATTAAATTAGGTGGTTAACCACTAATATTGGTAATTGCACCCTAGTCTAATTGTGCATCCAAAACTAAAGATATAAAAATTTTATTTAGAACTTTGAATATAGAAAACAAAGTTCATAAATTAGAACTAGGATGATGATGGACTACTAACTAACAATACGTGCACATGCAACTGAAGGTACAACCATATAGGTACCTATCAGATATTTCTTCACCAAGTGAGGAAATCTTAGGACAAATAGAGGGAAATGTGACTGCATCTAGTAGATATGATAAGAAAACAAGGACCAGAGGCGAAAAAGTCAGAATAAAATTTTGTAGACGCATGAAGTTTTTTCTTACTGAAGGAGGATCATTCTCTTATGATGATGAGAGCATAGGAGACATAGAGGTTCCACTCAGGTATAAGCATCTGGTGAAACAATGGGTACCTAATGAGCTACCTCCTATATATGTTGACTTCGTTGTCAACAATAGGACATATCTCATTGCACCATCCTCCCTGCATGGCTTGGGGCTATTTTCCATGGATTGAATAATTGTAAAATACAATACAATAACTGAATTGATGGACTATGTTGAACCTTGTTACAATTATAACGATTGGATGTGGTTGGTCTGATACATGAGAAGTATGTGGAGATATGCACTCGCCACAAATTATATACAACTAATAAAAAAGGATAAAAATAAGAGAGAGACTATCTATATTGATGGAAGGCCTAAATCTTGCAGCAATATCATAGGGTCTATAAACAACACATGACCCAGGACAACAAACAAACAACCGACTTTTTATATATGAGGGATGTGAAGAGAATCAGGTAGTCCTACGCGTAATAAAAAAGATAGCTCTCGGGGAAGAGTTATTAGTGGAATACCATTTGAATTGAATATAAACATTGACTAATAGTGTGCAGGTTCTTATGCAACACCTCTTTAAGAAACCTCTACGTATTGCATTATATTTTTTTATTATCTTTAACATTGTTGTAAATATTATCTTTAACATTTTTTTTTGTTATCATTAACAATTTTTTAAATATTTCGGGGTTCTAATTATATTATAATGTGGAAGGATGATCGTGGAAAAGGGCCAGCCACAGAACATGTAAATGATTATCAATTTCCACTTTCATTTTACGCTATTTTTATTATTTTCTTATATAATTTTATTGAAATAACATTTTTTTTGTTGAAATTATATGTAGTCCACAGGCCATGTTGATCATGATTCCGCCGATGAGGAGGGGTTTTATTCATCCACTGACCTGATGGTCTTAATAGAAAAAAAGATCATTAAAGCAAACAAGGAACTTGCTAGCTTCTTAGATCGTCCAGATCAAACTACCGACATCAAAGCAAATATCAAGCTCCTTATGTCACAACTTAACATATATAAGGTAATAACCATAATTTAAAGTGTTTTTTTTAATGTACTCATATGTTCAATTATGATACTTTGTTCTTTAAATTTTACATTATCTCATGAAAAAACATTTTCTTTTTTATAAAGTCATTTTTGGATCTTGTTCAGCCCGATGTTGGTAGTAGTGGTGCTACAGAGACGCTACATAGTCCTGATGTGGGCGGTCATAGTACAACTGCTAGACTACTATTTACTTCTCCATTTTCCACACCTAATTTAGAAAGGAGCCATGACATGCACCGCCAAACATCCACCCCTCGATCAGAGTCTAGAGATGGTGGTAGAGATGAGGCTCATGGTGATGTGGTTGACATGGTTTCATTTCCTGGAGCTATCCATGAGACAAGCACGGGGAACCTTCAGTGCACATTTTTGGTCGACAATAATGGACTTCCATTAAAACAATCAAGGCTCCCAGGTAGTTTTAATTCATATTTTAATCATTTAATGTTGTCTTTCTCATACAGAAATCATCTAGATTATTAATTTTAAATTAATGATCATATGTTTTTGTGTGTAGGAAATGACGTTTTTTATAGGAACCTAGAGAGCAAGGCCTTGATGATTTTTGGGGAAACCTTACGCATGAGGTGGAATTGCCAGAATTCCAACCTCAAAAAGGAACTTATGGATTATCTTGAAGGCCTCTTTGGAGAAGACATGTTCAATAAAAAAGAGGTCACCTCTACAGTGGGTGAATATTTAAAATATACGTGGGATGTTTATAGACAAATATTAGCAGGAAATCCTAGGTATGAGTGTCCTCCCTCAATTCCAGAGAGGGAGTGGAAGGCGATCAATGATGATTCAAAAGAGAAGATTTTGAAAAAATCAGGAGAACAAATAACAGGTACACCAAGGTAAATTACAATATTTTGATTTCAATACCATCTTTATGTTTCTTTAGATCTAAATAAAAGTGTGGTTATATATAACATACTTGAAAATTTTGATGATAGGTTGCCTGAAACTTCGAAGGAAACCAAAGCAAGGATTTCCAAACATGGCCAACACAAGATAGGCCAGGGCGTCTACTCGAGGTTACAATCATGAATCGTAAGTACCCAAACATCTTGAGAATATTATTTGTATCACTTTGCAACTTTCAAGTAATTGCAGCCAAAAACATTAAAAAACCATACCCTTATGCAATGCAAGGTGATGACTTCAAAACTGAAACCACAGAGGAAGACCTCCAACTTGGTTACAAATACGGCTATAAAGTCGTGTTTGATCATAGGAAAATCATGGGGCAGATCCCAAAATCCAATTTATGGGATAAGGTAAATAAAAATCAGTCCACATTAACCTTTCATTACTTATAAAATACGTTAATGTTTGATATCGTCCATAATTTAATGTCTTACTTTGTTTTAATTATGGGAGAAACACTATCAACGATACCATTAGTACTAGAAAATAGAGCGTTGATAGTGTAACGCAGCCATAAGATCATGGTGCTCCCCAGTAGCCCTATCCCAGTGATGTGCAGCCCCAAGATGTTCCTGTGACTGAGGCTCACGACGGTAAAATGTCTATATATTAATCATATACTTAATAATTCTGTACTTATAAATTTTTATGTTTCAATGGAAGATAATGTCATACTTGATCCTCCTAGACTTGAAGATTAGGTGAATAGGCCAACAGCCATTCCAACGGTGTTGACTAGAGGACTAGGTAAATAATTACATTTCAGATATTTTTTTTAATATTAATGAACTACTTCAATGATATTTAAAAATTGGCCATATAAATTTAATATTTTAGATTTTTGTAGGTGATGGCCCCTCACAGCGGCATCCACGCCATGGGTACAAGACTAGATGTACTTAGTGTGAAAGGACTGAAACAACATCGGTTGTTGAAGAGGACCCAGTAAATGAAAACATGGATATGGATGAATTAGTTAAGACCTGGAAATAACAAAAGAAGACTAAAAGAAATTCATGATGTCATGTAATAATTTTATAAGCCAGTTAGATGTACATTATATAGCTGAACATGTAATGATGCATATAATGCATTGACATTATGGGTACTTTTTCATCTGATAATATACACAAGACTATTTCTACGGCTTGTATATATCTATGAATGTAATTTTGTTATACACTTAATGATAATTTCAGCTTCTCTTATAAGACTTGGTGTCTACTTAGTGTCTACAATCTTATAAGACATGTGCATCATCTCAATATTCATATCTACAATAAGTGGAGGGTTATTCAAGGTTTCAAGACTTTCTTCATATTTTCCTAATTTAATATTCTCATGGTGATGTTAATCCATATAGAGGTTCATGATATAAACACTCATTGTTATAATGCTGACATAAATTCAAATCTTTACTTTGTCGATTATAGGGCACAATAATGGAAACAATGAGAGAGTTTTGACCATATGTCAACTAATTTGTCCCTTTAAAAAAACTTCATTGATGTGAAAGGGAGAACTTTGTCTATGAGAAAAGACCCATTTTATCCCCCACATATATTCAATAAGGTGTGTGGGATAAACACACCCTCAAAACAAAACAAAAAATCACTCCAAGTGAAGTTGTTTCATAACTCCAAACCATCTGCATCGTTGGATTTTCCTTCACAATATTTTGTCCTCAATGATATTACAAGAAAATTCAATGGGTTGACCCAGTTTTGTGTTTACATTGTCCCTATTGACCTTTGTATGGAGAAATTTTGTGGAGAGGTGAGTCAACCTTGGTATAGTTTGGGCTTTCTACTTCATAGATATTACCTTACCTAAGTTCTAGACTTGAGAATGAGTTAGACTATTCTTGATACCCACTTGATTCTTGGCATATCCATTTTTATTCTCTCCCTCTAGCCCACACTTGTGGAATTTATTATTATATTTGGACCATTATTTAGGGTCATTTGGCTCTTGGAGGGTTTTGAGGGATTTGTTATATGATTTGTTGTATTTTCCCATGGACTGGGTTAATGGTTTTGACCTCATAGTATTGAGATAGCACATTGTGTTCTATTGTATTTGAGGAGGCTCTTCACCTATAAAAGGAAGAGTCCTCCCTCATTTAAAACCATTGGATATTAATGAGAAACTTGTCTTAATATTTGTTTTAGAATCTATTTCTTTTCTTTGTTAATGTTTAGTCATTTTCAAGGTTTATATAAGCACTTTTAAAGGCTTTTTTGGAATAAAAAGGCTTCTAGAAGGCCAAAGAATTAAGGGTGAAATGCTCCACTTGGGAGATTTATCAAGGTAAGTTATCTAACCTTACCCCTTTGATCATTGAAGTTATTGTCCACGCATTAAGGTAGGACGTCTAATGGCTCTATCCTTTTGCTTGGCCAACCTTTCAGTTCACCTTGATAGTACTAGGAAAGCTTTTCATAATGTGTTATCCTCAATTTAGATTGCATTGAGCCTCATTGACTTATATTAGCTCAAATTATGCTAACTAGTTCTCAAAGAAACATCTATATGTTGATCACAAGAGGGTTTGAAAATCATTTTTAATTTAAGTACAAATTGATCACTTTTATGGATGCCCTAATGCATACTTTGCTTGCAATGGCTAAAATCAATACAACATAACTAGGGTTGAAAATATATTTTATTGCGACATTTTGAAAGAGTGTTGTTCTAGGTTATTATAAACTATCATTGGTTGTATTGGAAGGTCCAACAAACTCATTCAAAGTGAAATCGTTGCATGTTCTTTATTGTTGTTCTGGGATTTTTCTAGTATTCCTTTTTCTGCAGAGATTTATTGTTGTGCGGGGCTATTTGTAACCCTCCTTGTTTTCCAATGTTTCGAGGATTTCATTATATTCATTTCCATAGGTGTCCAAACGAATTTTAAGAGAGATAAATTACCTACTTTCAAGCCTTGACATTACCTCCTATGTGTTATCCAAAACTCTATCCAGGACTGTCATAAAACTGCAGAAGTATTCCACTTTCAATGGTGATTAAAGTGTTGATGTCTTGCAATGTTTTTATGACACCTTGTTTTCCACATCCCAAAGAAGCCAAAATATGTTAAGGAATTCCAAAGGACCTTGTAATTAGTCCAATCATTGCCTCCTTTCACTATTGTATGAAGTTTTGTTAACCATATTTTGTTGTGGTGTTTACATGTCTTTTGGCTTGGTTGGTTGACCACAATACATTCCTACCCTAACCACCCCAAACAATCTACCCAAACAGTGCAACATTTATATTGTTTTCTAGTTGATAGGGTAGATTCATGCTACAATCATGGTTCCAAAGAATTGATCTATATTATATGATTAGAAACATATTAATTTCAAAGTTTTGATGAATGAATGATAAGTTTGGTTGATGATATAATTTTTGTGCCTTGACATATAATAATGAAATTTTCTAATCTGGTAGCATTGTATTTCTTCTAAAGTTATTACATTGAGCTTGTTGCCTTATTATCTCTTTACAATAGTGACACTTCATGTGTTTCATGGCATATACTTATTGAATGGAAGCAAACTTATATTGGTTATGAACTTGTTACAATGATGCTCTATTTCATTGCTATCATGACGACCCAATTTCATGCTTAAATGTTTCATAAGTACTTGTTCATGCTTCACTTCTTGCACATATGAAATTTGCTAAATGATGACTATCTTATGAATGAATACGTACTTTTTAATTAGAAAGTTTCACCTTGAAAATTGTATATTGCTTGATCACTAATTATGAGTAATGGTGCATTGGTTTGTTGTCTTGAATAAAGTAAGTGTTTTCATTCCAAGCATTCATTGAGCATTTTCTTCTCTTACTTTTCTTGAAGCATCATTTTAGATAAGTCAACCCAATTCAAACAAAGTCCCTGTTCTCACCTGTCTAGAAATGAAATGATAGGAATTAGTATTATCCCCCTAGGAAAAACATCTTTATGTTAGAAACCATGGCCTAGAAATGTAGAGGCAAGGGCACTAAGGTGATAGTAGGCGACTTCCCTATGTATTTCCTCAAGCTCTCCCTCGCAGGGTAGAACTTTCCTTTGGCGAGAGTTTAAGCACTAACATGAGAAATTTAGCTAGAAATAACTTCACTTGGATGACCTCTTTAGTGTCCAATCATAGCACCTTCTATAATTGGCTCAAAAATCAAATTTTATTTTTTTTCCTCAAAAATAAAATTTTAATTGTTTTTGCTCAAATATATATATATATATATTTATGAAATTACCCCCTATGTGTTCTCCAAAACTCTATCCAGGGCTGTCATAAAACTGCATAAGTATTCCACTTTCAATGGTGATTAAAGTGTTTATGTCTTGCAATGTTTTTATGACACCTTGTTTTCCACATCCCAAAGAAGCCAAAATATGTTAAGGAATTCCAAAGGACCTTGTAATTAGTCCAATCATTGCCTCCTTTCACTATTGTATGAAGGTTTGTTAACCATATTTTGTTGTGGTTTTTGCATGTATTTTGGCTTGGTTGGTTGACCACGATACATTCCTACCCTAACCACCCCAAACAATCTACCCAAATAGAGCAACATGTATATTGTTTGATAGTTGAGAGGGTCGATTCATGCTACAATCATGGTTCCAAAGAATTGATCTATATTGTATGATGAGAAACATATTAATTTTAGAGTGTTGATGAATGAATGATAGTTTTGGTTAATGATATAATTTTTGTGCCTTGACATATAATAATGAAATTTGCTAATCTGGTAGCATTGTATTTCTTCTAAAGTTATTACATTGAGCTCGTTGCCTTATTCTCTCTTTACAATAGTGACACTTCATGTGTTTCATGGCATATACTTATTGAATGGATGAAAACTTATATTGGTTATGAACTTGTTACAGTGATGCTCTATTTCATTGCTATCATAAAGACCCAATTTCATGCTTGAATGTTTCATAAGTACTTTTTCATGCTTCACTTCTTGCACATATGAAATTTTCTAAATGACGACTATCTTGTGAATGCATATGTACTTTTTACTTAGAAAGTTTCACCTTGAACATTGTATATTGCTTCATCACTAATTATGAGTAATGGTGCATTGGTGTGTTGTGTTTAATAAATTAAGTGTTTTCCTTCTAGGCATTCATTGAGCATTTTATTCTCTTACTTTTCTTGAAGCATCAGTTTAGAGAAGTCAACCCAAGTCAAAAAAATTCCTTGTCCTCACCTGTCTAGAAATGCAATGATAGGACTTAGTATTAGCCCCCTAGGAAAACCCTCCTTATGTTAGAAACCACGGCCTTGCCCAACTAGATTCCCATAATATTTTGACTTAGAATGATATTTCTAAATATTCCCAATAAATGTAATGGCCCTTCATTTTAAAGATTCCCACAAGATTCGGAATGTGGATAGTATTTAAAGAATAATAAAACCAACTGTGATGAAAATACATGAATGCATCTAGAGACAAACCTTCTTAGGGGCCATAAAAATCCTAAATTTTTTTAGTAGAATAGAGAAGCCTTTGTTTTTCAATGCCTCTCGTGATGATCTTAGCCAACCTTACAACTTATATGTTTAGTAAAGATCACACATATAAATATATTTGATATGTATATGTTATCTATTTTAATAACACATCCATATCAAATATATATTTTTACATATATATCTTTTGGTTGACTCATTGAATTTCTCCTATGCCAAACATTCATCAAAATATGTTCTTTTCACTATGTTAAGGGATTCTACAACTAGAACTTATCTTTATTGGAAAAGACATATTCTCTAGATGTATTAGTATAACCATAAAAAACCCAATTTAATGGAGCATTCTTCCTCCTAGGTTAATGCCCCCTTGAATGTGAAAATAAGACCTTCAGATAATTATTTCAACAAAAGGCATTCTCTCTTCTATCATACATGAATTTTTGAATATAGATGAGGGATTATTGAGATGAATTGATAGAATAACTATAAATATCTTAGGGTAACTCTTGATTGGATGTGACACTCCATATTTGTACTCTTGAAATCAAAACTAGATGGTGCTTGATCACATGCAGAGTGATCTACCCATACCTTATTTACTTCAGAGAATTTCCCTTTGTGAAATATTTTCAAGAATATAATGAACTTCATAGCCTATAATATTCTTCCAATACATGCCCCCTTTCTTCAAAAATAAAATATTATTCTTTTTTCTCAAAAACAAAATTTATATTTTTTTTAAATAAATTGTTTTCGTCGCAATTTCGACGCACTATAGAAATCCCGCGATGATTTTTCTATACAAACCACAAAAGTGTTTGTCTCAATTGTGACGAACCATATAAATCCTACAACAAATTCACTATAGAAATCACGACAGTTTTTGTCTCACTTGCGACAACCGGAACAAATCCTGCAATGAATTTGCTATAGAAATCACGACAGTTTTTATCTCAATTGTGATGACCGGTACAAATTTTGTGACGGACTTGCTATACAAATCACAAAAATTGTAGAGAGATTTCATCGTTATATACCCTATTTTTGTCGCAATCATGAAGAAGTCTTCGAAAGATGATTTGTTGCAATTTTTTCACTTACTTTTCTTATATTGTCGAGTGTGCAACGATTTCCCTACTGTGTCGCTCTTTCGATGAATTCTTTACTTAGTCATATTGGCAACGGTATTTCTTTTTTTGTCGCAATTGTGAAAACATCCCTACTATAGGCGCTCTTGCGACGTTAACAAAGGTTCGTCACACGTTCCACATCACATGAAATGATGTTTGGGAGACTCAAGAATCATCGTAAGAGCATCGAAATAGTCATCGCAAAATGACCCAAATTTGCTAGTGTTTGAGACTCATATGGCTCAACTACTGTTTTCTGATTTGGTGTTGTTCCATTCACTTTTGGAGCTGCGTCAGTGTTCTCTAGATGCACCTGCTTCAGGGTTTCTACATCCTGGTTCAATTTCTCCTGTACCTCTGCTGGTATATCCTTACTCATTCTCTTCGGTGCTGGCTGTTTGATTTATTCTAGTATAGGTGTAGGATTCACCGGTGTTGTGTCTAGAGATGGGATTTCATCAACATTGACGATCTCAGGCGGCTTCTATTCACCTTCTTCCACATGTCCTTGTGACCTGGTCTATACTATGATTTTCCTGGTGGTCTGGCTCACTTCTACTTGTTTGGGTGGTGCCATGGCAGTGAATTTCAAACATTTGTTGAATTCGAACAGTCTTTGTGATCTTTATGAATTCACTCTATTCTCTTTAGCTTATGTCACTCTTGATCTACTCTCTTTTCATGAATAGACTGTTGGCTCTCGCATCTGTGTGTTGTATGGGTTTCCCATGAATCTTGTTGAAGATGCTTCCTTCATTATGGGTTTAATGCACCTTAATTATGGGTTCAATGCACCTCTAATGGTTTCATACTTGCCATTACTCCACCTTGTCATCTCCAGTTGGTGTGATTAATGTGGTGTCCCATCAGTACTTTTCATCCTTTAATTCCGCCTAGTGTTGTCATGTCATCCTTCTTTTGTTGACTTCCCTTTTCCCACTTGTTTCCCTTTGTATGTGACCATTCTCCTTCTCCTCGCCAAGTTTGTGTTTCTAAATTTGTGTGCCTTTCTACCTCTAGCGCACTGTGCCCTCTTTGGTTCTTTATTTTGGTTCTTTTCCGATATATATATATATATATATATATATATATAGATAGATAGATAGATAGATAGATAGATAGATATAGATATAGATATATTACTGCATGGTGGATGGTTGATTGTCCTTATAGAGCTTCAATCAGCTCCCATTGATCATCCCTCTGAGTTCTGCTCTTGATAAATTTCTTAACTATACAAGTCCTCCATCTGTGATGGATTTTACCTCGTACGGTCCTAACCAATGCATTCTAAGATTTCCTAGGTGCTGAAATGATTTGTTGTCATACATCAGGACTAGATCTCATTCCTTAAAAATTTTCTTCTTGATGTGTCTATCGTGCCAAGATTTATCTCTTGTTTTCTGAACTTGTTGGTGGAATCCTGCTAAGATCCAGTCTTCCTCCATGGTCAATAATTTATTCAGTCTCTCCTGTACTGTGCCTCATTCTGTCATTTGTGTGATTGTTGTTGCGCATAAACTTGCTACTAAAAATTCTAATGGCACTACTGCTTCTTGGCCATAAACCAGTTTATATGGTGTGTGCTCTGTCAAATTTTTGTACGTAGTGTTGTATGCCCATAATACTGCTGGTACTTTGAGATCCCAATCATCCATATTGACATTACAGATCTTTGTTAGTGCATTCTCCATAATTTTTTTAAATGCTTCCACTGTGCCATTTGCCTGTGGGTGATATCGTGTGCTCTTTTGGTGATGGACTTCGAACTCTTCAGTCATAGCACTGATGCTGTTGTTTATGAAGTGCGTGCCTTGGTCTCTCATCAAAACTCTTGGGCATCCAAATCTAGTGATTACTTTTTAAAATAGAAAATGCATTATTGTTTCTACGCTGCAATCCTTCACTGGTGCGTCGTCCACCCATCTTGTTAGGTACTTCGTCACAGTGATAATGTACCTTTCTCTTGTTATTTTTCTTGGTGGGTTGATTGGTCCCACAAATTCTATTTCCCACTTGTCAAATGCCTTTAATGTTACTTGTGGTTGTAATTGCATCTTGTCCCTTCTGTTGGGTTTTCCTACCCTTTGACATACATCACATCTTTGACAATACTCCTTCAAGTCTCTGTGAATCGTTGGCCACCATAGTCCTGCGTGTAATACCTTATGTGCGGTAGCTTTCCTTGCATAATTTCCTTATGTTATTCCTTCACGACATTCTTCAAAAACTCTTGGTATTTCGTGCTCTAACACATACCTTCACAATATGATATTTGTGCCCATTTTGTATAGGCATCCTGCAATCAGTTGATAGTCAACAGCGTAGACTACTAGGTTTTTCTTATGCGCGGTGTTATATTATTGTGATGCAATACCTGCGCTTAAGTATTGAATGATATCTGTGAATTATTCATCAGCGATCTGGAATAAGAATATCTGTGCATCCGAAAAGTTGTCTTCTAAGTTCATAGGTTCTTCTCCATTTGTGACCCTTGATAGGTGGTCTGATCCTGCATTCAATTTTCCTAGTTTGAATATTACTTCAAATCCAAATTCTTGAAATAGGAGTAACCATAGGTAGATTATCCCCCCCAACACTGGCTTGTTTAGTAGGTATTTAAGGGTTGAGGGATTTGTGAACATATTGAAGTGTTTTCCCAATAAGTAATGTCTAAACTTTTAAAGTGCATAGACCATAGCTAGGCCTTCCCTTTCGGTAGTGTTATAGTTATGTTCTGAGTCTGATAGCTTTATGCTCGCAAGTTCTACTGGGTCACTAGTACATTTGGGTCAAATTTCGACGGCACATTCGACGCAATTGCCACTTTATATTATCGGGAGAACGACAAACAACGGACCTCGACAAACGTCGTTTCACATGACGTCTCTTTTCCGACGACATAGATTTCATCGATATTGCGACGTCTTGAACGTGGCAAGACTGACGTCTTGAATGTGGCAAGAGAGATGTCTGAAACGTCGCAATAGAGACATCTGGAACGGGGCAAGACCGACGTCTTGAACGTGGCAAGACCAATGTCTTGAACGTGGCAAGCGAGACGTCTGAAACGTGGCAATAGAGACATATGGAACGTGGCAAGACCAACATCTTAAACATGGCAAGACTGACGTCTTGAACGTGGCAACAGAGACGTCTGAAACGTGGCAAGACCAATGTCTTGAAGGTGGCAAAACAAACGTCTAGAACGTGGGAAGAGAGACGTCAGGAACATGGCAAGAGAGACGTCTTAGACATGGCAATAGAGACATATTGAACGTGGCAAGACCGACATCTTGAAGGTGGCAAGAGAAACGTCTAGAATGTGGGAAGAGCGACGTTAAGAGGTATCATCTCCAATGTGGTTGCTATGGGAGCGACACTCCAAGATGTCGCAATAGCGACCTTCTTGTAGGTATTTAAAAAAAAAAATATGATATTAGTACTAAGAGGGACAGGTACATTAACCTTTGCTAAGATACTAGCCATATCAATATTTAAATCTATATCATCGGTCTATATTTAAGAAACTCAGATTTTTTTATTAACAATTTATCCTCTTAGTTTATGTATCCATTAGATACAGTGTTCTTAACACTTTCATATCTCTGTAGCCACTAGGTGGCATTGGTTCTTTTATTTCAATCTTAAATAATGACCTAAGATTTTTTTTGCTAATATTTAGATAAGACTATAACAATTGATAGTAATTCCATGGTTGCTGGTGTGCAGAGATGTTTTTTGGGGTCTATAATTTACGAGTCAGAGAGAGAATAGTCTCTATTAGAGACATCTGATGTTGGTCACTTGCTTTAGTGTGGGTAGGAGAATAATCACAACATCACATATGAAAGATAGCATGAAGTAGAAAAAGATTTCAATATTCAAGGAGAGTTGCTTTTCCCTCCATTGAAAAGAACCATTTGATTAGGTAAAATGTTAATAACTGCAAAATAAAAGGCCAATTTTCCCTCCATCGAAGGGCATCATTTCATTGGGTAACACCTCATATCAACATAAGTGAAAATATAAATTGTACATTGCCAACCAACTATTAAAATCCAATAGCACCACTAGAATCCAAAGAATTTAGGGAAGCTTCATCAAGCAAAAAGTAAAAACGAACAATCTTTGAATCCGACCCCTATATATTCCAAAGCCAAACTCCTTTAAAGCATCAAAAACTTCAAGTTCTTGTCTTGCATCTATTTTCCATAATCAACCATCAATTCCAATACACTAATGCATTTCCAACCACGGATAATTAACAACTTGGCTACACAACCATTTTTGTCATCATTAGCAACTAACACACTCTTTTTACATTGCCCCTCTTGAGAATAGCATTCATCCAACCCACATTAATAACACCTTAAGTACAAGACAATATCCTATAACCCTGTCTTAAGTGATCCCCCTCTATAACATCACATATCTAAGCCTTTAAAT
>ML781005.1:1872342-1883638 GCA_009831015.1 Picea engelmannii | reverse complement strand
AAATTCTAGAACATGGATTGACCAAGATGTACTTGGTCAATAGTGATGATTGGGATGAAATAATCCTAATAGTTCTATGGGCCCACATAACTACATTTAAAACATTGACCAAGTACAAGTCATTCAACTTGGTATATGGCTTTAAACCTATGGTGAAACTAGAATATTTGATCCCATGCCTACATGTATACATAACTATGTATATGTTCATCACACAAGAGTTAGAAGATAAATTGGATATGTTGGTACAACTAGAAGAGCACATGCTTCTGGTGGGGTACCATCAAATGATACAGAAGAGGTGCCAAAATCCATGGCATGGTAGGGATATCACGAACCATAAATGACTTATATGGAACCCCAAGGAGGGTTAACATTAAACAATTTGTTAAGCTCTCTAAATGTAATAGGCTGGTCATTAAAGAAAAATACAGGGGATATGTCACTTACCATTCTCTTCGCGAGCTCCCTCTCCTGGTCGGTGCCCTCAGTCTCTCCCTCTCCTGGATGGTTCCCTCCGCGAGCTCCCTCTACTGGCCAGTGCCCTCTGCGAGCTCCCAGGAATAAGTCAGAGGCTCGGCAGGAGACTCGCAACTAAGGCACCTAAGCCCTAATTGAATCGAAATTAAGCTAGTTGTGCACCCGCAGTATTAGACCATTTGGTCTGGTGGTTTCACCATCTATGTATGACATACATAGCACTAACTCTACTTTAGGGGGTTGGTTTGTTTGGTTAGTGAAGAGGCAAGGGGAAGGGATGGGAAGGAAGGGGCGGGATAAGCCGAATTTTTGCAAATCAATCTATTTTATTTAGAATGTCCCTGCTCAGGGGCAGGGTACCTCAAATGGTTCTTCAGAGAGTGATCAAGTAGCAGTCGAGGATCTACATATAACCCCAGTCCCCAGTGTGCAAGCCAATCTTCATGATTTTATGGGCATGAGCTCCCTCGCTTCCATTCATTAGGTTGATGTCAGCTAGTTAGCTCGCATCGGAAGGAATAGATAGATAGGTGGGATCTTGTTCTTCATTTAGTGCTATGGGCTTGGGGGTAATATGGAGTCCCTCCTTCCTTGATCACTGGCTATCAGTTGCTATGACCACTGGCTCTGATCTATGGCAATTAGTAACATAAGACTAACTTAAGCACGAGGATTGGGGGAGAAATGTAATGTAATAGGGGAACCCATCAAATTAAGAGATGAGGCTGCTATGAGAGTGCAGGCAGGTCTGGCTTGAAAGCCACTCGAGATATTTTTTTTTCGCTATCGATAGGTTGGGCAGCGGGAGATATGTCAGTTACCATTCTCTTTGCGAGCTCCCTCTCTTGGCCGGTGCCCTCCGCGAGCTCCCTCTCCTGGCTGATGCCCTCCGTGAGCTCCCACTATTAGCCGATGCCCTCATTCTCTATCTCTCCCAGTGCCCTAGTGAACTCTCTCCCTGTTCCCTCTGTAAGTTATCTCCTTGGGCACGAGTCTCCTTGAAAGGGCGTGAGTCTCCTTGAAAGGGTACGGGTAGTTTTTTGGGTGCGAATTGTAAAATAAATGTTTTGTATTGAATATCACATATCCAACCACTTCTACAACAATGACCTAGATAATGATTTTATACTGTATTTGTTTGTTTATGACAAACCATGACATCCATTCTCTCCCAAACAAATCATGAAGAAACGAAGATTCCCTTCTCCTTTATTAGTTGATCCTTGCAAGATTATGAGTTTAAATACTCACCTATTAAGAAACAAGCATTTGTCTTTGTGAAATCAATTGCACATTTAATTGCCATTTTCCCTATTTGCTTACTACTAATAAGGCCATCATGGTCAAATTTTATTGTCCTGCCTTTTTTGCAAACTCATATAAGATAGTGAGGAGTTTTTTCTCATGTCAATTTTTTCTTGGGAGGATGAAAACATCTACAATTCCTTTAACACCAATTGTGCTCCCCATATGGATTCTAAAAATAAGAAACAACCCCCTTCTGACGGAGAATACAACACCAAGGACATTTGTGTCCCCAAAGGAAAAACTAGAACCAATAATGTTTTCACCCCCATATGGCATACCAAAGCTAGGAAAATGATGCAACACGTGCCACCCGCGTGCCCTGCTTCCACCAGGACCTTCTATGACCTAGGCCCGAAGAGAGACAATGCTCCTCTAATTCCTTGTATGGAATTCGTCATCCACAGCAACTCCTTTCTGACCTCCCTTCACAATCGGGAAATCGGACTTTGCGATTTCGCGAGTCCTATGATCGCGTGCTTCTCACCTCACGATTCCCCGAAGTCCGATGCCAGTCAACGTTGACTCCCTTCCGCTATCGGAATTTCTCCCTGTCGGGAAATCGCTACTCACGACTTTGACAAATTGAATTGCCAAGCTCCGAACCCCAATGGCCCGATTTTTCCGAGACACGTGTGGACTTGACTCCTCCACCCTTTATACTTCTATCGGAATTTCAGAACTTGCGGGATCACGAGTCCTGGTGTTCCTAGATTCAGGATTTAGTTTTCCCTGATCTCTGATATGATGCCACATGTACTCCACTAGTTCACGTGGTCCCACACTGCCATGTCACCGTCGAGATATCACTAATTGCGAATCCAAAATGCAAGCGTTCTCGGTCCTCGAGAACCCCGATTCTCTGAAACCTGATATATTGGGATTCCTTGACATGCGTCCCTATGATCAACGGCTTAGAGCTTATCGGAGTATCTCTCTTCACTATATCGCTACTCCCGTTCCAGCAACTTGGTGCTCCAACTTGCGATATGCCGATATGCGAGGTCACATGTGATCTGACGGTCCCTGTGACTCCAGATCGACGACTCCACTTCCTCTTGGGCTTCGAACCTTTGAATGTTCATGCCTTATCCTCCTTGAAGATTTGCAAGATCTAACAGTCCTCAGGTCTTCGTGAAATTTCTCCAAGAGATTTCAACCGCCCATCCCTCCGTTGATATTTCTTGCAAAATGAATTAAATGCTCCCTCTATGAAAACTCCGTTCAACCACTCGCTGACCAGTGGAGCTTCTCTCGAGCTTTCCACAACACCCCTGCTATTCTCCCTTAGTGAACTGTAGGCCTATTCCTTCTGACCTTTTCCTCGCTTCACAAGTCTTTATGAGGACTTGTTGCATTCACTTCTTGCGGACAAATCTTCGAACACGACCAAGTGTTGAAGCTTCCTCGACTCTGCGCGTTCCCCTGCGATAGCAGTCCTAATTCCTTTTTCTCAGAATCGCAACTCTAAGTCTTCTTCTAGCCTACGCATGCCTTTCATGGCTTTGGTGCGAAATCTACACTCCTGAGAACTTAGAACAAAAGTCACCTTTACCTGAACCCTGCAGTGATGCACTCCTTGCGAACAAATTCCACTGCACTCTATGCAGGAATCTCTTAGCTCAGAATAGAGAAACAATTGAAACTAATTTCTTTACCCTCACAGATTTCAATTTAACTATGAAACCACATACATAGCATATCAAAGAAAATGTATGACCAGAAAGCAACCATTCACGAGCACATAAACAAAATACACAGAGAAAAGAAACCAGCCATGAAATTGAATCAAAGACTCTTTCCTATTAATTCAAATCTGTACATGGGGTTCTACATACAATTTCTCTGCTTGCTCTCCTCTTCTGAATGCTTTTCATATGTTACAATGATACAATGAGGGTATCTATATCCATTTTTCCTCTCGAAAACTGAAATTGTCTAATCTAGACTTAAAAATCTATCTACCTGCATTAACTAAAGTAAATGCCTCCTATCTACCTCAGACAAGAGCGTAAAGCTCGAGGTCTGATATAATACCATAGGCGCTCCTTCATAAATGTTTCATTGAAGGATATGGTGCTTCATCTTTAATGAAAATTCAAAAAGAGTTTATCAAGCTTATATGTCATGTGTTTAAAAACACATGCACTGGCTCCACACCTTCTTTGAGAGTCGCGATTCTCCTGCATCATACTCCTCGGCTTGAAAAATTTCATGGGATCCTTTCCATGAGCTCCTGCACGGTCTGTCCATTCTTCTGAATCACTGCTTCATTTTCCCAGCTGGCATCTTCCACTAGGTGATTCTTCCATTTCACCAGGTACTTGAAATACTTCTTTCACCTGGTCTTCTTTCCCACTCGCTTGCCCAGTATGTACTCCATCTACGGCTTTTCTGCAATCGACATCTACTTCTGCCACTGGATTTCTAGTTCCTTAGTTCCAGCCTCTATTTATCCAACCCTGTATGGGTATAAATCTTCCACATTAAATATCGGAGATATCCCGATGCCATCAGGCAACTCAATCTCATAAGCGTTCTCTCCAAATTTCTTCAAGACTCTGCATGGCCCAATCTTTTTCATCTTCAGTTTGTTGTATGTTCCCCTTGGGAACCTTTCCTTCCTTAAGTGCACCAGAACCATATCACCAACTTCAAACTAAAGTTGTCTGTTTCGTTGATCGGCTCTACACTTGTACTCCTAATTTGAGTCTTGTAATCACTGTTTCACCTTGCTTTGTAGTTCCTTCATCGCTTCAGTGAATTCTTCTACACTCGCACTGCTAGTCGTAGCCTGTTCTGACTCCCTGAGATTAGAAACTCCCCTCAGTTGTGTCCCATACACAATCTGGAATGGACTTTTTCCTGTACTCTGATTCACTGAATCGTTGTACGCAAACTCTGCCTGTGGTAATATCTGGTCCCAACTGTTGTGGTGCTCTGTCACCAAGCTTCTCAGCAAGTCTCCAAGACTTTTGTTGACCACCTCTGTTTTTCCGTCTGTCTGTGGATGATAAGATGAACTAAATGCCAAGTTAGTCCCTAGATTCTTCCATAGAATCCTCCAAAAATGACCTATGAATTTGGTATCCCTATCCAAGACTATGCTTCTCGGTAATCCATGAAGTCTAACAATCTCTTTGAAAAACAAGTTTGCGATGTGGGTCACATCGCTGGTCTTCTGACATGGAATAAAATGTGCCATCTTCGAGAACCTATCCACCACCACAAAGATGGAATCAACTCCTCTCTGTGTTCTCGACAAACCCAATACAAAGTCCATGCTGATTGCCTCCCATGGCCTCTCAGGTATGGGTAATGATTGATAAAGACCTGCATTCTGCTTCCGGCCCTTCGAATGTTGACATATTCGACACCTGTCAACGAACTTCTTGACATCTTCTTGCATTCCCGGCCAAAAATACGATTCGCTCAGCTTTGTGAATGTTTTGTCATGACCAAAGTGACCTGCTAATCCGCCACTATGCTTTTCCTTCACCAAATTCTCCCTCATGGAGCAAATTGGAATACACAGTTGATTGCCTCTGAATAGCAATCCCTCCTGGATCATGTAGTCTATTCATGGGCTTCGATCTCTGAGAACTGGATTCTCAGCTGCTTCATACACTTCCCCGAAATCTGTATCTCCTACATACATGTCCTTCAGATTTTCAAAACCCAATGTCTTGACTCGGAACTCCTGCAACAGAAAACATTTCCTACTCAAAGCATCAGCCACTTTGTTAGCATTCCTCGAAATGTGTTTAATCACAAACGTGAAATTTTGCATGTACTCTACCCATTTTGCATGCTTCTGGTTCAACTTCTCCTATTGACTCACAAACTGCAATGCATGATTATCATTGTACAATACAAATTCTTTCGGTATCAAATAATGCCTCCACTTCTTTAATGCATGTACGATAGCATAAAACTCTTTATCATACGTGGAGTATTTCATCTTTGCTTCATCCAGCTTCTCGCTGAAATATCTCACTGGTCTGTCCTCCTGACTCAATACCACTCCTATGGCATGTCCACTTGCATCACATTTCGCCTGAAATGTCTTCAGAAAATATGGCAACACCAACACTAGTTGCTCTATGATCTTCCGCTTCAACAGATTGAAGCTTTTCTCAGCCTCTGCTGTCCAATGAAAATTTTTATGTCGCTTCCTCACTGTGTCCATCATTGCTGCACTAATTCCACTAAAATTCAGAATGAATTTCCTGTAGAAACTAGCCAAACCATGGAAACTCCTCACCTCGAAAATATTTCTCGGTGATGGCCAATTCTTGATCACTTCCACCTTACTCGAATCCATCTTCAACTCATTCACTGAAATAACAAAACCCAAATAAATGAGCTCTGTCTTCATGAATGAGGACTTCTTTATATTTATTAACAGCTTCTCCTGTTGTAGCTTCCTCATCACAATGGCCAAATGTTTCAAATGTTCAGCCTTCGTCTTACTGTAGATCAAAATATCATCCAGATATACGACTACAAACTTCCCAATGAATTCCCTCAGGACTTCATTCATCAGCCCCATGAATGTGCTCGGTGCGTTTGTCAAGCCAAATGACATGACCAGCCATTCGTACAAACCTTCATTTGTCTTGAACGCTATCTTCCATTCATCACCTTCCCTCATGCAAATCTGGTGATATCCACCTTTCAGATCAATTTTTGAAAAATAATTTGCCCCACTCAGGCAATCCATCAGATCATCTATTCTCGGTAGTGGAAATCTGTACCTGATGGTGATTTTGTTGATCGCCCTTGAATCGGTGCACATTCTCCAGCCAGCATCCTTCTTTGGACTAAGCACTGTTGGTACAACACATGGACTCAAGCTCTCCCTGACTAATCCTTTGTCCAACAAATCCTGTACCTGTCTTTTGACTTCCTCATTTTCCTGTGGTGTCAATCTGTACGCGGCCTTATTCAGAAAACTTGCTCCTGGTATGAGGTATATGTGGTGACTCACACTCCTCATCGGTGGAAACGAATGAGGTAATTCGTCCATGATGATATCAACGAACTCTCCCAGCAGTTCCTGAATCTCATCTGGTAGATCATCCACTCTGGTGCTAGTCAGGACAATTCTTGGTTTCCTGACCACAAAGAATTGTGGATCTTCCTTCTTCCCCATCTCTGTGAGAAGCTCCTTCCCACTCATGATAAGTATGGTATTGCTTACTTCCAGATTCACCTCCTTATCCTTTATCGAAAGCAATCTGTGTGTTCTCCCATCCTTCTCTAAGGTGTATGCGTTCATCCTCCCATCATGAACCACATTTCGGTCATATTGCCATGGTCTACCCAATAGTACATGACAGACATCCATGGGAATGACATCACATAGGACTTTATCCTTATATTCACCCATCTTGAAATCAACTAAACATTGTTTAGTGACACTCACCTGATGTCCTTTTTGCAGCCATGATACTTTGTATGGACTCGGGTGATCAGTCGTATCCAGCTCCAGCTTTTCTACCATCTCGGTCGAAACGAGATTGTCGGTGCTTCCGCTGTCCACAATGACCTTGCATTTCCAGCCCTTGGTCTTACACGTGGTCCTGAACAGTCTGGTTCTCTGAGTTGTGTCCTCCACCTCTTTATCGGGTGTCAAAAGAACTTTATGCACCGTCAGCGACCTTCCTGCTTCGGTGTCTTCATTCTCAACATCACGCCTGTGCGCCTCAGTGATGTGAGCTTCTCCTCTGTCTGGTTTCCTGTCTGGACAATCAATGGCTTTGTGTCCATCCTTCCCACATGTGAAACACGTGATGATTCCCCCTCTGCCTCTTCCTCTTCCTCTGGTACGAGGAAAAGTATTCACGTCAGCATAACTGCCACCCTACTCTGTATGCTATTCTCGCTGTCAGGTTCCACCTCTCTCAACCTTACCCTAAGGTTTCTTCCATTCCTCCTTGGGTTTCTGAGTTCTTTCTTGGGCAACTGTCTTGCCTCTGGGCTGACTTCTGCCTCGCCCTCACTGTCCCTGCTTACGGCTCAGCTTTTCCTCAGCTTTCAGAGCCATCTAGTAAGCATCCTCAACTGTCCTGATAGTTGCCATGCTTAACTCATCCTGAATGTCATACCTTAGACCATTCAGATATCTGGCTACCTTCTCATCATCACTCTCCCGATGACCTACTCGGATATTGAGTTTGTAAAACTTTTCGGTGTACTCCTTCACCATCATCAACTTCTGTCTCAGGTTCTACATTTGCCTAAACAAATTGATCTGATAATCCCTTGGGATGAATTTCTCCTTCATCTTTGCGATCATTCGATCCCAACTTTTAATCTTCTGTTTTCCTTTAGAACGTCTATCCTCCTGTAGCTCATCCCACCATAAGGCTGCATGTCCTTTCATCTTGGTAACAGCATGCCTTACCTTTTTATCTTCTTCGATATCTTCATAATCGAAGTAGGTGTCAAGAGCTTTGATCCAGTCCAGCAACTCTTCTGCATCCAGGCTTCCTTCATAAGCTGGAATATCCATCTTAGTCTTTGAACTCATTCTGGCAATGGCTTTGATCAACCGCTCTGTTGATGCATCCTCTGCTATGACCCCTTCTTCGTGTCCAGCTTCTTCTTCAACTTCAGAATCACTAAGATCCCCAGCACCAGTTCCACATCTCTGTGTTGTCTCCATTTCCTCAAGCCTTGCTCAAAGATCTCTCATCTGCCGCTCCATTTCTGGATTTCCTGTCGGCCTGCCTCTTCTTCGAGCATCCCTATCTTCTAGACCAGGTGATTGTCTTTCTCTTCTTGGTGTCATAATGTATTCTCCTCTCTGCTACTGAAAGCAAATCCTTCCCGCTCTGATACCACTCTAATGCAGCATGCGCCACCCGCGCACCCCGCTTCCACCAGGACCTTCTCTGACCTAGGCCCGAAGAGCGACAATGCTCCTCTAATTCCTTATATGGAATTCGTCACCCACAACAACTCCTTTCTGACCTCCCTTCACAATCAGGAAATCGGACTTCGTGATTTCACGAGTCCTATGATCATGTGCTTCTCACCTCACGATTCCCCGAAGTCTGATGCAAGTCAACATTGACTCCCTTCCGCTATCGAAATTTCTCCCTGTCGGGAAATCGCTACTCGCGACATCGACAAATTGAATTGCCAAGCTCTGAACCCCGATGGCCCGATTTTTCCAAGACACATGTGGACTTGACTCCTCCACCCTTTATCCTTCTATTGGAATTTTAGAACTCGCGAGATCGCGAGTCCTGGTGTTCCTGGATTCGAGATTTAGTTTTCCCCGATCCCTGATATGATGCCACCTATACTCCACTAGTTCACATGGTCCCACACTGCCACATCATCGTCGGGATATCGCTAATCGCGAATCCAAAATGCAAGCGTTCTTGGTCCTCGAGAACCCCGATTCTCTGAACCCCAATATATTGGGATTCCTTGACACACGTCCCTACGATCAACGGCTCAGAGCTTATCGGAGTATCGCTCTTCGCGATATCTCTACTCCCGTTCCAACAAATTGGTGCTCCAACTCATGATATGCCGATATGCGAGGTCACATGTGATCTGACGGTCCCTGTGACTCCAAATCGACGAATCCACTTCCTCCTAGGCTTCGAACCTTTTAATGTTCATGCCTTAACCTCCTTGTAGCTTTGCGAGATCTAATGGTCCTCGGGTCTTCGTGAAATTTCTCCAAGAGATTTCAACCGCCCATCCCTCTGTTGATATTTCTTGTGAAATGAATTAAATGCTCCCTCTGTGAAAACTCTGTTCAACCACTCGCTGACCGGTGGAGCTTCTCTCTAGCTTTCCACAGCACCCCTTCTATTCTCCCTTAGTGAACTGTAGGCCTATTCCTCCTGAGCTTGTCCTCGCTTCACAAGTCTTTATGAGGACTTGTTGCATTCACTTCTTGCAGACAAATCTTCGAACACGACCAAGTTTTGAAGCTTCCTCGACTCTACGCGTTCCCCTGCGATAGCAGTACTAATTCCTTTTTCTCAGAATCACAACCCTGAGTCTTCTTCTAGCCTGCGGACGCCTTGCTTGGCTTTGGTTCCAAATTTGCACTCCTGAGAACTTAGAACAAAAGTCACCTCTACCTGAACCCTGCAGTCATGCACTCCTTGCGGACAAATTCCACTGCACTCTATGCAGGAATCTCTTAGCTCAGGATAGAGAAACAATTGAAACTAATTTCTTTACCCTCACAGATTTCAATTTAACTATGAAACCACATACACAACATATCAAAGCAAATGTATGACCAGAAAGAAACCATTCATGAGCACATGAACAAAATACACAGAGAAAAGAAACCAGCCATGAAATTGAATCAAAGACTCTTTCCTATTAATTCAAATCTGTACATGGGGTTCTACATACAATTTCTCTGCTTTCTCTCCTCTTCTGAATGCTTTTCATATGTTACAATGATACAATGAGGGTGTCTATATCCGTTTTCCCTCTCGAAAACTGAAACTGTCTAATCTAAACTTAAAAATCTATCTAACTGCATTAACTAAAGTAAATGCCTCCTATCTACCTTAGACAAGAGCGTAAAGCTCGAGGTCTGATATAATACCATAGGCACTCCTTCATAAATGTTTCATTGAAGGATATGGCACTTCATCTTTAATGAAAATTCAAAAAGAGTTTATCAAGCTTATATGTCATGTGTTTAAAAACACATGCATTGGCTCCACACCTGCTTTGAGAGTCGTGATGCTCCTGCATCAAAAAACCTAAGGATGGGGTTCACAAATGGAATTCTCGAAGAGACATCAACCCCCTTCTTTAAGGAATGTTGGCATGGGGTTATAATATCTACTAGTTAGAGTACCCATGGAAACATTGGTGCCCCCAATAGAAACACCTAGGTTAGTAGTGTTGGCACCCCCTACAATTGAATATCCCACAACATTTGACATCCCCAACTAAGAATGATGAATATTGTGGTGCAAACTAGATAAATCTCTAGGTGGGAAGTCACCTACTTGAATAACAAGAGGAACCAACAATTCAACTAACGAAGGGTTGAAATTCATCAAAGAAGAGTCAAAAAGATCCTTTACCTCTTGAGGGACAAAATCATCTTGGGTAGGAGACCATCGAGCCCCTACATTCCCTAAGTGAATTTGAATATCAAGATCGCTTACACAACCTTTTGTTGCTACGTATTTGTCGGATGGGAGATCTTGTTGAATAGACTCTTCTCTAACATGGCTATTTAAAGCATTATGCACTACTTCTTCCTCAAAATCACGCACCAGGAGTTATGGGATATCCAACTTGCACCTCATGGGAAGCAAATATATGATTTTGGGAGGAAGACCATGATTCCTCCTTGATCAATGAGTAAACTATTCAACTACTTTGAATTCAAGACTTAAATGAAATATCGTGAAGATCAAGCAATTGAAACCTATGGTCATATAATCACGACACCAAATAACATTGAAGTACAAAACACCTAAAAGATAATAATGAGCAAACCCGCCCT
>ML781005.1:1847560-1868326 GCA_009831015.1 Picea engelmannii | reverse complement strand
ATCACTAATCTCTTAACACAAAATCCCTAAATTCCCTAACCCCTTAGCCATCGACCCTTAAACACTTAAACCCTAATCCCTAATCCATGTCTATTTTAAGGGTGGAAGATATTGCTAATGATGAAGAGTGCCCAATGGGCATGATATCTTCCCTTTGTCTAGAAAAATGGTCATCAGAAGAAGTCTCAGGCAGAGATAATGGCTGCAGCATATACCTTATGATTTTCATTGCAAACCCTAGCTTTTCTCAAGACATGGTGTGCGATGTTGATCTTGAATTGAATAATGGCACTGATACTTTTCCTCTACCATCTTGTCTTGATGATATCTCATGTGAAGATGCAAGATTCCCTCTGTTAAAAGATCACTTGAGCATCCTCTTTACTGCACTATTGGCACTCCAGTTTACTTGTTACTTCTTCTTCAAGAAGTAAGAAGCGTCGTTATTATAGCAGACTTGTCACAACATCCGTCAAATGCAACATATTTATATATTTTGTAATGTCGCAATTTCGACGTAAAAAAGTCCTAAGTGGCCATTGGTATTTTTACTTGGTGAACATACTAAGGTGACCATTGGAGGGGAAAAACTAGTTTCCAAAACATTGCAATTGTGACATCCATCTTCACAAACGTGGCAAGAGAGACGTTCCAGTGGAAAACGTGGCAAGAGAGACGTTCTAGTGGAAAACGTGGAAAGATATATGTTAACGTTGCAAGACTGATGTTAACATGGCAAGAGAGACGTCAACGTGGCAAGACCGACATTTTTGGGCAACATGAATTTTTCTTTTTATAAATTTCCTCTATTTTGCGACAATATGGACAATTTTGTCCATAACGCCGCAAATAAAATGTCAGAATTTTTACAATATGTACTAGTGGGTGAACCAAGTCTCCTTCTCCTGGCTGCGCCAAGATAGCTCCAAGTGCGATGGCTGATGCATCTACATGCACGTGGAATTTCTTCTCCCAATCTAGAAATACTAATATCAGTGCGGTGACCATATTTTCCTTTAGGGTATCCAGACCCTATTGGCACTCATCGTTCCACTGAAAATTTGTATCCTTTCTTAGCAACTTTTCCATTGGTGTAGTAATCTGTGCATACCCTTTGATAAATTTCCTGTAGTATCCTCTGTGTCCCATCGTTGCTCTTAGATAACAGACTATTTTTGGTGGTGGTAAGTTAAAAATTACTATGATCTTTGCAGGATCTACTAATAAACCTTATTTACATACTATATGGCCCAATAGTATCCCGAACGGTGTTTCGAATATGCATTTCTTTATATTCAGTGATATTTGGCACTGTCTACATCTTTCTAACATCAGGCATAATAATTCTACATGGTTTTTCAATAAACCGTAGACTGTCCAATCATCCAAGTATACTTCGAGAAACTGGTGGATGAATTCCTTAAATGCAAAAATGATTACTCTGGAAAAGATTGTTGGTGCATTCTTCAGTCCAAACGGCATGATTGTGTACAGGTAATATCCCCATTCTATCACAAATGTGGTCTTGTATCTGTCTTCTTGTGCTATGTTGATCTGATGGTACCCTGAGAATCCTTAGTGAATGAGTAAGCTTCATGTCCTCCTACATTCTCTAGTACCTCATACGTTAAACATGTAGGGAATGGGTCATACAAGCATGCATCATTCAACTTCCTCAAGTTGACGCATATCCTTATCCCTCCTTATTTCTTGTCCTATACTACCATCGGGCTTATCCATTTGGATTCTTTGACCAGTTCTATGATGTTAACCTCAAGCATCCTGTCGATCTCAGCTTTAACTTTATGCTTATATATTGGGTTCAGTCTATATGGTCGTTGTGTGATAGATATCGCTTCATGTATGAGTGGTATCTTCATCTCTCCTAACTCTCCTGCTATACCCTTCATCTCTGTAAATGTTGTGGGGAACAGGTCGATTTATTCGCGCAATAAATATGTTATTCTTTCCACTATTTTCTCATCCCAATAATCTCCAATGCTAGCCATCTTGGGATGCTCGGTTGTCCCAATGTTGACTTTCTTTACTTTGATCAGTGTGGAAATGAATTTTGATTCTATGGGTAGACCTTCCACATCTATTTCTCCTTCTACTTATTCAATCTAAATGTCGTGTGTTTCATCTTCATCTGGTGCTTTGTCTTGCACATGCTAACACGATAAAAGTTCTTTGACTGTCTGTTTGTTCCATTGTTGTTCCTCTATGATAAGTTCTACTTCTGGTTCTTTACTGAATATCACTCCTCTGATATTTTTAAGAGAGGCATCTATGTTGGGGTTATCATGTTCAAATTAGAAACCGACTATAAAATTCTATCGCAATGTCGTCCATGTCGCAGTTCCTTTACGCGATTCCTAGTCTATATACCAGTTAGTTGGTATGCCTTCTCGAGTGTGTATAAAGTGATGGGGCCATTCCTATGGGGGTGTCTTTTTCCATAGCGTTATACACTCCTCCAAGTGTTCCATTGGTGCCCCTTGTCCATCATACTTCCATTTTTGGTTGTTTTTTTGTTCTGTGCCAAACCTTTTGCGCAGTAACTGCTTACATTGGTACCAATCTATGATTGTCTCTTTGTGTGCGCCCCACCATCTTGCAGGTGTGTCCTTGAGTGTTGGATCAAGTGATAACAGTCTTTGGTTCTCTAATACTTCATCTTCATACTGTGCCAAGAATGTTTCCAAATCATCTACCCCGTGGAAACTTGGTGGTTCCATGATTTATGTGCCTACCCATCTTACTGCACGGTCTATTTGTGCACATCTCCTCATGGATACTTCATGTAGCCTTTGTTTCCATTTATCTAAAATGGTATCTGAGTCTATTGTGCATGAAGTAATTCTCTGCCAACTGAGTATCCCATCCCCAGTTGGGTTTACATAATCCTCATCGCGTGCATTTGTTATGTATAACTAGTTGATTTCTTCTAAGTATAGGAAAGTAGGTTCTACAAACCTCTCCCCTTGTGATGGGTCTAATAGTGCGATGACCCTGTATTCACCTAACTCAAATGTCATTTTCCTAGTCTTCAAGTTGATTATGGCCTGATTTTCAAACGCCTAATCCATACCAAGCATCATTGGGTAAGGTGTTGTGTCGTCCACTATTTTGATAACTTCAAAATCTGCTTTAGTGTGCACTCTGTATAGGTCGACTGTCACTCATTTCAGTCTACCGACTGGTAGGACTCTATGTTAGTTTTCCAGTTTCAATTGAAGAGGTGAATATCCTAATGTGGGCTCTCCCATACATTGCCATGTCTTTTTTGGTAATACATTAACTTCATATCCTAGATCTAGTATGATGTCTCCCATATTGAAGTCTCCAATGTTTGCATTCAGTCTAAACTCCCTACTTGTTCTTCTTCTTGTGTGTAGGTGATTGACTATTTTTGGTTCTATTTTTCCTTCCGTCTCGATCCTACATTTTCCTAGTATGTTTTGCAATATTTTCACAGATGATGGATCACTTAATACTTTTACACATGATTGCAAAAATCCTTTGATTGTACTTACTTGTTCCTTGGGTTGCATCTCATTGGTATGGTCCAATAATGGAGGCATGTCATACTTTGGTGCTTCCTTATTTTTCTTCACAGTTGAAGTCATCGCCATATCTTCCTTTTGGAATTCTTGTCGGGCTTGCTTAAATATCTCCTTTTCCTTCTACGCGTCAAACTGCTTCCTTGGTTCGGCGTTCTTTTTCACCCATTGATTTTGTGATGGATCTTGTTGAACAACATCGTTTCTTGTTTTATCTCCTCCATGAGTAAATATATTGATGTTCCACCCTTCATCCCTTGCCTTGGATGAAATCCAATGAACATTTTGGTTGTTTTGGTTCCTCATTTCCTGGATCTTTAATAGTAGTTTCGAACATTCCTCTATATCGTGGTCTGACGTGTGACAATACATACAAGTTGCTGGTGGAAGTGGACATTCCCTTGCATAGTTTCCCGGTTGTTGACAATTGTGACACAACACTGGTCCTCTACCTCATTTGAAACCTCTTTCTTGTCCTCCGCGTCTGTAGCCTACTCAATCTCTTCTTGGCGCGTTATAATGAGGCATCTGGTTGTACTGAGGTTTTGTTGCATTGTACTGTGGTTGCACGTTATTGTATGGTTGTTGCACAGTATTATACCGTTGTTGCACAGTGTTGTATTGAGTTGGAACTTGATTGAATTGTGGCATTGCTTGCCTAGTCATCATTTATGCATGCACTCTATATGTGTCTGATGCCCTTTCTCACATCAACTCCATAGTTATACAATCTTTTTCATCATGGCCCACTGAGTTGCAAAAGGTGCAATATGAACTCTTTGGGGATGTTTGGTATTTCTGCATCATCATGTAGTGATAAGCATCATGACCTGGTTTCTTGCAGATTTCGTACCATTGTCCTCCTGTTGGTAATAGATTTGGAATTCCTGCTTCCATATATTGCACGAATGTAGGACATTCGTTCTTGTGGTTTCCTTCCGTCCTGCATGTGGTACACCAAATGACTTCTCGTTTTTCCTTGTTCTTATTCTGGTTCAGCTGAAACATTAGATTCTTCAAGTCTTCCTTTCATTCTTTGATAGCTCGGTATATTTGTTGGTACTGGTTTTCTTCCAGTTGCAGGACTGCCTGTAGATCCTTTGCCTACATCTGAAACTTTTGTTCTCGTAAATGGTATTTTAAGTTTGGAAGTAGTGAGTTGACAAACAGGTGCCGATGCTACATATCGTTCATGAGATATTTTAACTTTCCCTTCAGTCACTTGAATCTCTAATAAATATCCCATATAGACTCTCTTGGTTTCTGTCAGATTTCTATCATCTCATTCATTTATTGATCCTTTGAGATCGGCTTCTGGAACTTATTTATCAGTAACTTCTTAATGTCTTCCAGTGTCTTTGTCATCCCAGGGGCACTGTTTGTGTCTAGACTCATGTACCAGTCTAGTGTGTGGTCTCTTAGTGTAATCGCTAGCTGTGCAAGTTTGGTATATTCATCGGTGATATGTTTTTCTTCCCATATCTTTGCACAAATTAACAAATGCTTCTCAGGTTATTCTGCTACTTCTCCTTAAAATTTTGGTAACTCGATGGTGGTATTGTGTCCTGCCAATCTAAATGATGAACTACTACCTCTGCGTGGTGTAGATACCTAACTAGTGTTGCCTGAACTAGCTCCTCCATTTGTTGTTCCTTGTGTAGATGTACTTCCTTCTATCTGACTACTTTTGAACGTTGGTTTTCTAAATGGTGTTGTTCTCTTTGGTGTATTAGTCGCACATGGGTTTATGTTTTCCACACTGACATTGATATGGATAGGATTGATGCCTTCTCTACCCATTCTTGGACCTCTCATCTTCCTCTCATATGTTGTGCGTAGGATTTCCTCAATCTTCTCCACATACCAAAGATCCTCTACCTCTTCCTCATCACTCACCAAGCCTTCCGTTGCGACTACATCTATCTTCTTGGTATTCACCTTGTATTGGTAGGGTACTCCACTATGCGTCTTTCTAGTTGTCGCCATGATCTTCTTGATATGATCATCGTCCATCATGATTGGGTCCAAGGCTTCCTCCTTATTTCCCTTATCTTTTCCTCCTTCCATTTCTCCTCTTTCTGTTAGTGCTTCCCCCCTTCCCCCATGCACAGAATGAATTTTAGCTGTCTGATTCCATAGTCACTACACTGTTGTTATATAGCAGTATCTTAATAGAAGTATACAACGATCGAATGTACCTTCCTTTAGGTCCATGTAGAAACTCTTGCTCCACTGCATACGACTTCACTATGTTGACTGCAAACTCTGTTATAAAGCCTGCCACAATATTGTCTAGCCAAAAATCTACTGCGCGGGTGAATTTGTTGTTCACCTGTTGTAACTGCTCAATCTGTACTACAGTCCAATATATCTGTCGAATCTAGTTCACTGTGTGGTTATGCTTCAACCTTAGTATCCACTCTTGCAATAGATGTGGAAAATTGCAAAAAAAGACTTTGTTCAAATCAGTAAACATGTATTTCTCAAGATATTTGTGGGGTGTTATTGTAGGGTTTCTATTGTCTTTTTGTGCAAACTCTAGCTCCTTAGTTCTTATCCAAGTTTTGATCTCTACTTTTTGGGGGTTCCACGGTATCAAAATTCCCTTCTAATATCTCATTGGTCTCTGCCCTAACCTTTTCTTGATCCGCCTCTGAAAGATCTTCGACTTATCTCCTCTACTCAATCCTGTATTATTCCTACCAACAAAAATAGAACCATTTGTTGGTTACTTCTCTTCTATACTATATGAGTTTGTATTGACCCAGGGTTCATTCTTTTTGGGTTTCCAACAAAGCCTCTAAAAATATCGGCCCTCCTAGTAAACCGGAAGGAAACACAACACACTAAGTGCGTTGCGCAGTATCACTCGAGATAACTTTAATGGGTGGCTGTAAGACTCATGTGTTTACAGCCTAGGACTGAGTGTGAGATAAGAGAGATAAATAATGAACCATTATTATAACTTGTAAATGCAACATACTGTTATTCATGACTATGCAGTAAGTCTAATTGCTTCTTTCCTCAATTTCGCAACAGCACTTAAACAACCAATATAACAACTCATCCATTAAGCATCATAATAACTACTAAAGAAGATAAAGATATGCAAGCATTCATCACACAACACAAATTTTACCATGGTTCACCCTCTCCTGGGCTACGTCCACAAAGATTTGGGTCTCATCTCTTTTATTATAGTATTTCAGCATCTACAACGTTGCGCGCTTACAACTCTTTTGAGTCAGGTAAGATCTATGTGAGGCCAACTAGATCGCACCAGGCTCCACAACCTGTTATCTAACCCTTAATATCTACCTTCCTTCCTCTCCTCTAGCTCAACATATTATACAAAATAGATCGTACAACAAAACATTACATATTGCATCAACTCATGCGTAACTACAATAGCAACAACAATAAGAAAAATACAATAACCAACCCTCTGAACAATAATAATCATACACCAAAACCCCTATGATACCTAAGTATCTCTATTTATACATTTCTAGATCTTGAGCCATTACAATGCATTACCAAAACCATAACCCTATCGTCATTAGGTCTTCCCTTCATCCGCGTGTATTGCTCTCCCTTCCAGCTATCACTTTCCTCGTCCATGCTTTCTTTCCCAAAATCACCTTGCTTTTCCCCTCTTTGGCCTGCCTCCAACAACCCCACAAATATTTGATGAGGTCAAATGGGAAGAAACCTCACATTATCTCCCAACCTTGTATTAAGGCTCTGGCGCAGTCCACTATGTTGAATGTGATGAAAATTCCCCATTTTGGTCGTCACCAGGAGGTTAATGCTTGCATTAAAATCCTCTTGTTGTGATACCATGGTGGATACCTGTGGCTCGACAAGAGGATTACTATGGATCTGGTGCTGATCTACCAGATTAAAGGATTAAAAATGAAGGGACCCGACCCTCAACAATTTTACCCAGGGAAGGCTTCAGACCGCTCCCTGCCATAGTGCATCAAGTAGGCTTATGGAGAAGTTGAAAAGGGAAAGTGAGGCTACAAGGTATCCTCTATCCAGGATGGCACAGTGCACCTCACTTGCCAGCTTATAGCTAGCAATCTCATAATAAATAACTGCCCCACACAGGTCACCAGGTTTGTGGTGGACCTCGTAGACAAATGTGTGGAGGGAGTGCAAATGAATTGGGCGATTTACCACGTCAACGAACTTGAGAAATATTGTTGCAAAGATCACGATCAGGGATACGAGTTCCACTTTAGTTGGTTGATCGTGTTGATTTCATTTGTCACTTGGAAAATGTCGGAAGGAGCCACCTTCCTAGAGATAGAACCATTGGAGCCATTGGCCACTAGGTTCTCTAGATGATGGTACACCAACAACATGTCGAAGCAATGGCAGTCGAATGTTGTGTTCCATGTCTATTATCAACAATTGAAGGTTTCCATTGAATCATTTCTACACATGACGTTGCGCACCTTGTACTAGTACAGACCATTAGCTAAGTTCCATGCATATCAATATTTTGTCTATATCACTACACGTAGAGATGAGAGCAAGGAAGAGTTACTGTCATATTATAAGCTAACAAACAATGACATGGATCAGATCAAGAAAGAATGGTCAGAGGATTTCCTTGTATCGATCGATGATGCGGAACTCTCTGACACTGACATCATAGGCAACCCCTTGGTCACTCGGATCGAGCATGTCAGATAGTCTAGAATATAGAGACTAATGAGGAGGAGAAGGAGGAGGAGGAGAAGCCCAAGCAGATGGACAAGGAAGAGGGGATGAAAGAGAAAAACAAGGAGAAGGAAAAGCTACACCACCGAAAGATCCCCCTGCCAAAACAATAACATCGTAGAAGAGTAAGGTTTCTCTAAAGAAACCTTCAGCAAGAAAGAAGACCCACGCTAGTGAACCTCAGTTGGAGGCCACGCTAATAGAACATGACATCAGTTTAGTTCGTGGAGCCATGGAGGATGCTTCTGAGGATATCTTGCAGAGATATGGAGAAAAGAAGGAGGAGTTGTATGAAAGGGTTGAGAAGGAACTAGAGGAGATACAATAATCTATTCAATTGATCCATGCGGTACCCAATGCACTTTCTTCGTCGAAGATTTCATATTTGGGGGATGAACCAGCCCAACTAAGAAGACTCCCAGATGCAACAGAGGCCTGAATTCAGAAGATCCAAGAAGAAAAGGAGAATGCTACAAAAGTCTTGAAACAAGTGAAAGAGGAGTCCTTAGAGAAATTATGCATAGAGCGGTACTGTGTAACCTCCTATGAAAATGAAAAAGATGAGTTTCGGGTGATGGTCTAGGAGGAAAAAGTGCAACTACAAAAATTAAAAGGAGAAGTTTCTCACAAAACGGGCCACGATTAAGTAAGTTGTGAGAAAATCATATCACTCTGTGTCGGGTTTGGAATAAGAGGAATAGGAGTCCATCAAGGATCAAGTGGATAAGCTCATTGAGACCATATAGAAGCTTCAAGAAAGGATAATAGAGTTAGAGATCCAAGAAGTGTCGAGTACTCCATAAGAAGTGTGTGACCAGAGAGAAGAAGTCACCAAGAACACAGTTGTAAGAATCAGGGCCCTTACCTCAGAGTGAAAACAATTGAGTGATCGAAGTGCACAGACTTATGAATGCCTTGTAGAAGATCCAGTGCTGAGGAATTTTGAAGTGCAACTATAGGAGGTGCAACAGTAGGCATTCACCATGCAGGCACATATGAAGCTACTCACTGCATTCGAGAGAATGATCTCAAGAATAGCGCGTGGTACAAAAATAGATTAGTGCCATCTAGGGAAGAGTAATGGAAGTCACATAGAAGCTACAACCAGTGCAGGATGAATCCTGCAAAGTATTTAAAGATATTGAGGCACAAGGCTTGCAACTGGACCAAGTGGTTGCATAATTCGAACAGTGCCTGGAAGGGCCTGTTCCAGCACAGACAATCTAGGAGCTTGTTGAGTAGGAGGATCGGGTGAAGAATCAAGTTGAGTTGGATCGAGATAAGCTTGAAGCCTTCGAAGCAGTGTTACGCAGACCTAATTGACTCGGGATGAATCATAGGTGAGTGTTGGGGGCCTGTTGGCCCTCGACCAAGTTTTTAGGAAACTTTGGTCATGTTTGACCACCTTTTGGACTTCGATAGGTTGGTCGAAGATGGAGCACCTAGGTAGAGCTATGATCACGGATATCACTCATTTTGCGGGCTATGTGGACCAAACAAGGGGTTCTTAAGGGTTTTTGTAATGGGTTATGGGATGTCATCCCATGGGGTTTTACCCATGATTAGGCCTTTTTATAAGGAATTGTAAAAGTATAAATAAGTGTAAGAATGTATGGTAGAGGAAAGCAATGTAAGAGAGAAGTGGATAAGTGCAAGTATTTTTGAGTTTCTTTGTGAAACAAAATGTGTATGTGAGGCTCTGTGCTCGATAGAGAAGTTGGCTATGTGCCTTAACCTAGTTTTGGGAAGGAGGATCTGGTGCTCAGTGCATAGATCTCTTGTCCTTTGTGAAGCTTGGCTCTGTGGCTTGGTGGATAGGAGAAACCAAATGTAAGAATATTGAATATTAATAAAGAAGACGAAGCAACTGGTGGACATAGCCCCACACTAGGGTGAACCATGTATATCTTGTGTCCTTGGTGTGCTTTGTGTTATGTTTTGTTTGTCCTTTATCTACCTAGTTCTTTTATTATTATGTATAATGGATAGATCTGATGTTTCTTAGTGCTTTACTTGTCATTTATGAATGAATGCTAGATATAACTCATTGCTATGTGCTAAGTGGTTGAGGCACTTAATCTTTACTGTTACTGCGATGATCTATCTTAAGGTTTGTTTTGCGATGTGATTAAAGATAATGAAATAATGCATATTATCTTCTAAGTGTCGAAGTTTTATAATCACAGATCTATGTCTGAACTTGGTTACAAATGCCTACATCCTATAACCCCCCCTTCTTCTACCTTGGGTGAGACTTCACCTGCTTCGCAGGTGTTGCCGAAAGGGTTGATTGTTAGGGTTTTGTTGGTGATTTGTTGAAGCGTTGAACCCTGGGTCTGCCCCTGTGCCAACAAGGTCCAAGTCCCCTTGAAGAACCTTGAAGGAGCCAAAAGCTCAGGAGGTGCAACATCATTTGAGATCATCCAGTTAGAGTCTAGAAAAGGATCAAAGGTTGAAGCCTTTCAAATGTATAGGGAATCCTTCATCGGAAGGAAAGCACATCTGTCACAGAAAGGAGAAGTCACAGGAGATGTTGATCTCGGTGGGAAGGGAGATCTGGACCATTAGATCAGAGTCTAGAACAAAGCCTAAGGAGTGCACACGGTTGAGGATAGATCCCAACCATCGGATCTAGGCATGAGAAACAATGGCCATTAGATTTGGTGAAGTTGTGCAGAAGATAATCGTTGATGTCCTTCGGATTTTGCATTTTTGGAAGGCGCAGAGAGTAGAAGACTGTGGACTTACCAAATTCCTGGAGTCCATCCAGGTCATCAATATAATAGACATTTTTCGGTAGGGAGAAGGGTTCAGGAGGCAGAGAGTTAGAAGTGTTCAAGGAGTAAGGGTGCAAAATCTTCTGGAGTCCCGAAGGCTGAAGCAAGCCTGAATTGTTGATCTCAGAAGGGACACGTGGAGGGAGGAGATCCATTCCTCTACACCAGAATTCGGGGGGATCATGTGTAGGTGTAGATAAGTTATGGAGAAACCCATACCATCGAAGGATTATTCATCCATTTATTTGAGTAAAGAATTGCAACCATCGATCCTATCAAGGATTCGACACTTCACAAATTCACAATTCGGGAGAAGTGTGAGGTGTGTTTATTGGAGACTCCTAGAGTACAAAATCCCCAAAGTCTCAAACTAAGAGAAGGAAATAGTTTAAGCCCATGGTTTTGAGCCTGGGGTCACATAGAGATAACACCTAACTATAATGATCCTATGAGAAAGCCAATTTTGGCCTAAAATTATGCGAAAAGGCCTATGGAACCAAACAGAAAAGGCCCAGTAGGACCTTGTGAGATTTTTCATCTCCCGCGAATTGAATATCCTTAGACCCAGAGGTTAGTGGACCCTAGGGGAGGGTTGGGGTCTACACAAAATTGAGAGTGATGTGAGGGGGGGGCGCATAGTAGCTTCCACCTTCACGTGGTTGGCCCTATTCATTAGAGAAAAATTTGTTGGAGTTGTTTATTCTTGGAGCAAAACTCTCTCGATCCAATAGAGCAACAACATAGTCAATGTTGACTTTGTTGTTGCTCCTTCAGATCGAGGGAGGTTTTATCCAAGACCATACAGCTCCAATAAATTATTCTCAAAACCAAGAGGAGGTTATTGAGGCCGTCGCATCTGAGATGGATCTATGTATCACTATTTAATCTCCTCTCATATGGATTTTACAAAAAATAATATCAATGGTGTTTACTATTTTCAATTTTGTCGGTTTTAATTTCTATTAGGATTTATTGACATGTCGTAAAAGTATTTTTTGGTTTTTACTAAAAACTAAATATATATATATATTTTATTATTTACTAGAGTATGCAGTTCGCGCATTTGCATATGCTTTAGATGTTGTATCAATGCAATCCTACACATTAGAATATCAAAGATCAGGTATGTATTGTATTTTTTCTTCTTTTTATGACTTCTTAAGGTTCCTTTTATTTATTTATTTTTACATTACCATCATTTGTGGGCCACTATGGGGCTAGTCATTCTATCTAATGAACCACACCCACGTATGTAGCATATATGATTCCCTTTAGTTCATCATATCATATGATTCACATAGCTAATCTAATACTTCAACTTGATTTTTTGTGGTTGTGTATAAGTAATCCCCCTGATATCATAGTATAATCATAAACATAATTATGCAATAGAGTATTTGAAATCAATGATATATAGATACCACTTCCGAGTAGAAGAACATGATAGCTCGATGACTGGTAAGGAATAAGAGAAGCACATTTATTCTATACTAGTAACTCCATTGTATCAGGTTACAGTACTAGTATATTGAATGTGCTTGATTATGGAATATCATGTACTATTACTATTTACATAACGTGTATACTTTGTTTCTTGATATCAACCTTTGTTAACTAGTTGTGATAGTACTATTCCACTTACTTGTAAACAATCATAGTAAAGATTATGTGAATAGATTACGTGATTGGAACTAGTGTGTAAAGGGTTACAAGATTATAACGAACTAAGATTAGTTTACACATACTGGAAGATGGAATGAATGAAACCCATTATAACAATGTTCAACTTAGGACATAGGTGAAGTAAAGCCACCGTTTCTAAGGCTACAACATTGAGATTACAAGGCATGCATAGTAATAGTTACAACTTTCTACTTATACCATCTATTGAGGTAGTGATTCCATTGAATACAAGCTTCATTAGTGAATCTCATAATGTCGAGTAATAGGTAGAGTCATTCACATATAACCTTAGATATCAAAACCTAATCTACAATCAATTATTCCTCCATAGTAGTAGAGGAAACATCAATTGCAACAATGTTAGTTGCATCAATGGTAGATGATACCATAATTGATGAAATGGTAGATAATTTTTGTGGATGTGCAAGAGTCAATAAAATAACTTAAATACTTAAAAATCAAAATTTGAATAATGATGCAATAAAACATATAAAACAAATATTACCTATTAGTCATGCTAGGGAACCAAAATGACTATATTGATAGATGTTGGCATGTAATCACCATCATTAATTTGCATAGAAAACATTAGAATAAAATTTGGTATCTTTCCATACACTCATACAAATAGAATAACTTATTTGAATGAATATCATTGGGCATTCAGAATATTGTTAGTCATTAATCTTTATTATTATTTTTTTAAATAGATATATTTCGTTTCTCTTGTGACAAATACGGTCGTTGATAGTACTGATATTTCATCCCAAGAACTACTTTGGCCATCACTCTTGTGACGAATAAGATCTTCAATATTATTGACATTTCATCGCAAGAACTACTTCGGTCATCTCTCTTGCGATGAATGAATGTTACCGTCAACGATACCTTATCCTTGAATAGTTTGTCACAAGAACTACTCCAGTCATCTCTCTTGCGACGATCTCCCTAGGTCATGTCTCTAGCGATGAGCTCCCTAGGTCATCATTCTTGGACGATCTCCTCCAAACGTCACTCTTGCGATGACCACCATTGGTCATCTCACTTGTGACGACCTCCTTGGGTCGTCTCTCTTACGATGATATCCCAGGTTCCTCACACTTGCCATAGCACGTGAAGCGACGTTTGGGGCGCCCAAGATTCATCGCAATATCCACGACATAACGTTGCAAGAGCATCAAAATGGTCATTGCAAAATGACCCAAATTTACCAATGGCCTTACCATGCATTTCCTTGCCTTGACATGACATGCCTTACCTTAAAATGCCATGCCTTCTCTTCCTTTGCCATGCTTTTACATGCGTTGTTGTTCCTTACCATGACTTTATTTGCAATGTCTTTCCTTTCCATTCATTTCCTTGCCTTTGATTTCCATGCCTTTCATGGATATGCCATGCCTTTCCTTGAATTGACATGTCATGTCTTGCCTTGACATGCCATGCATTTGTGTGCCTTGTTATGCCTTTCCTTGCAATTCCTTTCCTTTCCATGCATTCCCTTGCCTTTCCTTTCCATGGCTTTCCTTGAAATTCCATGCCTTTCTTTGACATTCCATGCCTTGTCTTTCCTTGGCATTCCATGCCTTGTCTTTCCTTTCCATGCTTTACCATGCATTTTCATTTATTTCCATGCGTTGTCATGCCTTGACATGCCATTCTTTTTCGTTCCTTTCTATTCCTTTCCTTTCAATGCCTTTCCTTGCAATGCATTGCCTTGTCATGCATTCCCTTTCTTTGCCTTGCCATGACTTTCCTTGGCATTCCATTCCTTTCCTTGACTTGTCATTCATTGTCTCTCATTTCCATGCTTTACCATGCATTATCGTGCCTTACCATGACTTGCCTTGGAATGCCTTGCCTTGCCATGTATTCCCTTTCCTTTCGTTGCCATGATTTTCCTTGACATTCCTTGCCTTGCCTTGACATTTCTTGCCTTGCCTCGCCTTTCCTTGACTTGGCATGCCATTCCTTGCCTTGACATACCATGCCTTTCCTTGAAATTCCATGCCTTGACTTAACATGCCATGCCTTGCCTTTCCTTGACATCCCATGCCTTGCCTTGAAATGCCACACCTACCCTTTCCATGCCTTGAATTGACAATCCATTCCTTGACTTGAAATTACATGCCTTGCCTTGATATTCCATGCCTTGTCATGCCTTGCCATTCTTTTCCATCCGTTGTCATTCCTTACCATGAATTTCCTTGCAATGTCTTTCCTTTCCATGGATTCCCTTGGATTACATTGACATGTCATGCCTTGTCATTCCTTGCCATGCATATCCTTACCTTGACATGGCATGCCTTGCCTTGACATGCCATGCCTTATCTTTCCTTGCCATTTGTTTCCATGCATTGTCGTTCCTCACCATACCTTTCCTTGACATGTCATGCCATGCCATGCATTTCCTTTCCTTGACATGCCATGCATTTCCTTGACATGTCATTCCTTGTCTTGTCTTGCCATGTTTTTTCATGCATTTTCTTGCCTTACCATGACTTGACTTGCAATTCCTAGCCTTGCCATGCATCCCTTGCCTTATCTTTCCATGCCTTTCCTTCACATCCCTTGTCGTGTCTTTTCTTTCCATGCCTTTCCCTAACATGCCTTGCCTTTACATTCATTTCCCTGGCATGTCTTGCCTTTCCTTGAAATTCCTTTCCTTGACATGCCCTTCCTTGACATGCCATGCCTTTCCTTGACATGCCTTGCTTTGACATGCCTTTACATGACTTGAAATTCCATGTCTTGCCTTGAAATTGCATGTATTTCCTTACCTTTCCTTTCCTTTCCTTGACATGTCATGCTATGCTATGCCTTGCCTTGACATTCCTTTCCTTGACATGCCATTCTTTTCCATGATTTTCCTTTCCTTGACATGTCTTTCCTTGCCTTGACATTCCTTTCCTTGACATGCCATTCTTTTCCATGATTTTTCTTTCCTTGACATGTCTTTCCTTGCCTTGACATGTCGTACCTTGCCTTTCCATGCATTCCCTTTCCTTTCCTTGCCATGCCTTGACATGCCATGTGATTTTTTGCCTTGACAAGATTTTCCTTGACATGTCATGCCTTACATTGACAAGCCTTTCCTTGAGATTTTATGCCTTTCCATGCATTTCCTTACCTTGACATGTCGTTCCTTTCCTTGACATTCCATGCCTTTTCTTTCCATGCGATGATTTTCCATATATTGTCTTTCCTTTCCATGCCTTTCCTTTCCATGCATTCCCTTGCCTTGCCTTGTCATCCCTTTTCTTGACATGCCATGCCTTTCCTTGACATGCCATGCCTTGCCTTGGCATGACATGCCCTACCATGCCATGCCTTGCCTTGGAATTCCATTCCTTACCTTGACATGCCATGCCTTGTCTTGCCTTGCCATGCTTTTCCATGCGTTTTCATTCCTTACCATGAATTTCCTTGCAATTCCTTGCCTTGCCATGGATTCCCTTCCCTTACCTTACCATTCCTTTCTTGTCATGCCATGCCTTGCGTTGACATTCCTTTCCTTTCCTTTCATTGCCTTGACTTGACATTCCATGCCTTGAAATTACATACCATGCATTTTCATTCCTTGTTATGCCTTGCCTTGACATGCCATGCCTTGGTTTGGCATGTAATAACTTGTCTTTCCTTTCCATGCTTTTTCCATGTGTTTTCGTACCTTTCCATGCATTGTCATACCTTGACATGCCATGCATTTTCGTGCCTTTTTATGCCTTCCCTTTCCATGCATTCCCTTGCCTTGTATTTACGTGCCTTGCCTTGACATGCCATGCCTTGTCTTTCCTTGCCATGATTTTCCATGTGTTTTCATTCCTTACCATGACTTTCCTTGTAATGCCTTACCTTTCCATGCTTTCCCTTGCCTTGCCTTGCCATGCTTTTCCTTGACATTCCATGCTTTGCCTTGCCTTGACTTCACATGTCATGCCTTTCCTTGACATGTCATTCCTTTCCTTGGCATGCCTTGACTTCACTTGACATTCCATTCCTTGCCTTTCCCACATTCCATGCCTTTCCTTGCCTTTCCTTGACATGTCATGCCTTGCCTTGACATGTCATGCCTTGTCTTGCCTTTCCATGCTTTTCCATGCATTGGCATTCCTTACCATGACTTTCCTTGAAATCCCTTGCCTTGCCATGAATTTCCTTTCCTTACATTGACCTTCCTTCCCTTGACATGCCAAGCCTTTTCCTTCCTTGCCACTCATTTCCTTAGCTTGACATGTCATTCCTTACCTTGATATTCCATGCCTTGCCTTTCCGTTCCATTCTTTGTCATGCATTGTCATTCTTTTTCATGCTTTTCCTTTCCATGCCTTGCCTTGACATGAATTCCATTTCCTTTCTTTGTCATGCCTTTCCTTGACATGCCATTCCTTTCCTTGACATGTCATGCCCTTCCATGCATTTCCTTTCATTTACATTCCATGCCTTTCCTTTCCTTGACATGCCATTCCTTGCCTTTCCATTCCATTCCTTTTATTTCCTTTCCATGATTTTTCATGAATTGTCATTCCTTACCATGACTTGCCTTGCAATGCCTTGACTTTCCATTCATTCCCTTGCCTTTCCTTGCCATGCCTTTCCTTGGCATTCCTTGCCTTGCCTTGCATTTCCATACCTTTACCTGACATGCCTTTCCCTGACATGAATTTCCTTGCCTTGAAATGCCTTACCTTGACATTCCATTCCTTTCCTTGACATGCCTTGCCTTGAAATTCCTTGCTCTGACTTGACATGCCATGCCTTGAATTGACATGTCAAGGATTTTCTGGCCTTGCCTTGCCTTGACATGCCATGATATTACACGCCTTTCCTTGACATGCCACGTCTTTCCATGCATTACCCTCTCTTGATATGGCATGCCTTGCCTTGACATGCCATGTCTTGTATTTTCTTTCCACGATTTTCCTTGTGTTGTAATGCCTTGCTATGCATTTCCTTGCAATGCCTTTCATTTCCATGCATTCTCTTTCCTTTCCTTTCCATGCCTTTCCTTGACATGCCATTCCTTTCCTTGACATGGCATTCCTTGTCTTTCCTTTCCATGCTTTTCCATACATTATCATACCTTACCATGACTTTCCTTGCAATTCCTTGCCTTCCCATGAATTCACTTGCCTTGCATTTCCATGCCTTTCCTTGACATGGCATGCCTTTCCTCAACATTCCTTGCCATTCCTTGCCTTTCCATTCCTTTCCTTGCCTTGACATGTCTTTCCTTGAATTTCCTTTCCTTGACATGCCATGTGTTGTGTTAACATGCCTTTTCTTGACATGTCTTTCCTTGACGTGACTTGCCATGCCTTTCCTTGACATGCCTTTCCTTTCCCTCACTTGCCATGCCTTGTCTTTCCATGCATTCCCTTGCCTTGCCTTTTCATGCCAATCCATGACTTTCCTTGACATGCCTTACCTTGACATGACATTTGTTACATTGACATGCCTTTCCTTGACATGCCATGCCTTGTCGTTCCTAGACATTCATTTTCTTACCTTGAAATGCCATGCCTTCCCTTGACATTCCATGTCTTCTCTTACCTTTCCATGCTTTGACATGCATTTTCCTGCCTTTCCTTACCATGCAGTACCTTTCCTTTCCTTGTCATTCCTTGCCTTGACATGTCATGCCTTTCCTTGACATGCCATACCTTGCCATGCATTGCCTTGCCTTGACATTCCAGGACTTACCTTGACATGCCACAACTTATATTTCCTTGCCATGTTTTTTCATGAGTTTTTGTGATTTACCATCACTTTTCTTGCAATCCCTTACCTCTCCATGCATTCCCTTTCTTTCCTTTCCATGGCTTTCCTTGACATGCCATTCCTTTCCTTTCCTTTCCTTCCCTTCCCTTGCCCTGCCTTTCCTTGACATGCCTTTACTTGACATGTCATTCCTTTCCTCAAAATGCCTTGCCTTGACATTCCATGCCTTGACTTGACATGCCATGCCTTCCCTTGACATTCCATGCCTTGACTTGACATGCCTTTCCTTGACTTGACATGCCATGCCTTCCCTTTCCTTTACATGCCATGCCTTTCCTTGACATGTCATTCCTATCCTTGTCATGCCTTTCCTTGAAAAGCCATGCCTTTCATTGACATGCCCTACTTTCCTTTGACATGCCATGCCTTGTCTTTCCTTGCCATAATTTTCCATGAATTGTCATGCCTTACCATGAATTTCCTTGCAATTCCTTGCCTTGTTATGCATTACCTTCCCTTACATTGGCATGCCTTCCCTTGACATGTCATGCCTTGTCATGCCCTGCCATGCATTTCCTTACTTTCACATCCCATGCCTTACCTTGACATGCCATGCCTTTCTTTGGAATTCCTTTCCTTGTCATGCCTTTCCTTGGCATGCCTTTCCTTGCCTTGACATGTCTGTTGAGGAAATGATATGAAATAATATTACTCAATAATTTCTAGTTCTTACTTGGATAAATAAATATAGATGGGAATATCACCCTATGTTTATATCCATAAAACAATGTTTCCTAATCCACAAGTATTGGTTACAAGGGCTTAGGCTAATTTTCTTACAAATTAAAGTTTACTGAAAAATTCAATACTTATGTAATTTTCTGAATATAATAGATTCAAAAATAAATGTAGAGACAAAAGTAAAAAATACCAAGTCAATAATCAACACATATGAGACATAAAGCAATCACTTATTTCATTCCAATTTATCAAAAGCATCATTCTCTTTACAAAATTCCTGAAGGAAGTTTGGACCAAAGTCAAACTTAGATGTCCCCGATGAAAACCATACAAAAGGACTTCTGACATAAGTAAAAAAACTGAAATTTAAAAGCTGGATCAGCTTGCCACAGATTGTTGGCCACTCAACTCTGCACAATAGCCTTTATCTATCATGAAATTTAATTCACAAAAAAACAAGTCTACACAGACTATCATGTTGGTTGTGGAGCCTGATTATCTTCCTGATTCAGAGGTCCTTTCTTTTAGCCATGTTTATACCCCATGAAGTATTTACACCCCATAAGTATGTACACTCTTCCACATGGGGGAGTACAGAGGGGGGGTACCCCAACTGCAGGGTCCGGGGTGTCTATCCCCTCGGTTGGGGGGTCTGGGGGCAAGCGGGCCCCCAGCGGGGGTTCAGGGGTGAAGCCCCCGAAGCAAAAATTGCCTTGTAAAAGTATATTGTAATTTCATTGTAAATTTGGATCGTTCATTATAAGGTCGCAGATCTAATGGTAGAGATTATGTTAGGGTTTTTTTTCCCTAGAAGGCAACCCTCTTTTATGAGGGAAATGTATTGCAGCTATGGTTGATAGTGAATATTGTATTTTGAGAGAGGAGACTGTGAGAGAAAGAAGAGAAAGTTACAGCGGGTTTTGCTGTAGGTTGTATCCCTTCATTTGTTGGATAATAATAAAGGAAGGACTTGGCAATTTCTCTAGTGGACGTAGCCCACACTGGGTGAACCACGTAAATCTGTGTCTCTCTTGTATTGTGTGTCTTCCGTGTTTTGTTTTTGCATTTGTTTTATTTTATTGCTCCACGGTCCTTTTTTTCTAACAACTGGTATCAGAGCGTAAGGTAAGTCATAGGAAAAGAGGGTTCCTGGTTCGAGTGGGAGCAATGTCGAAAGATGGAAAGTTTAGGGTCGAGAAATTTAACGGCCAAAAATACCATTTATGGAAGATGCAGATGGAAGACTATTTATATCAGAAGGATCTATTCCTACCATTGAGCGGAGTAGCAAAGAAGCTGGTGGCCATGAAGGACGAAGAATGGGATATTCTTGATAGAAAGGCTCTAGGAACGATACAGCTGAGCCTGGAAGCATCGGTGGCTTTCAATATTTCGAAAGAAAAGACAACCAAGGGTTTGATGGATGCATTGGCCAAATTGTATGAAAAACCCTCGGCGTCGAATAAGGTATTTCTAATGAAGAGATTATTTAATATGAAGATGTCGGAAGGTGGGTCTGTTGCAGATCATTTAAATGAATTTAATACGGTTAC
>ML781005.1:1814499-1828693 GCA_009831015.1 Picea engelmannii | reverse complement strand
GCTTGCTTTGAATGCCTCTTCCAAACGACGGCGCAACAATCCCCAAAGCATTTCAAAATGTGCGTGCTGGCACTGTCCAGCTGTAGGTTCTTTCTCCGTGCGCGCTGGCTCGCTTGATGACGTGTGGATGCTCCTGCATCACCGGGCGTCCATTTTTCGATCCATCTTCAGGCACAGGATCAGGATCCCACCACCTACACCATTCCATTCTCTTGGCCACTATCCATCCTCATCCCCTGGGGGGAAGTTTTCTCATATTATGCTAAGGTATGCATGCTTACATTCACACATTATTGAATAATTGTTATATGATATTTCTCTTCAGATATTGTTCACGTCGGGTATTTGGTTTTCATGTGTCCAAGTAATTGATCATTATACATCAACAGTATCCCTTCAGGTATATCATCAAAACTAACATGTAGTCATTCGCTCTGAATATCTAAATTGCATCTCCCAGTCACACCCTTCGATCTTTTCCTCTAGGATCCCTATATTTGGCTCTACAGTACTGTCACCTTCGCTGCATTTTGCTACTGTCACCTGATAGCACTCTCCCCCACATGAGTTGTCCCATTCATAATCCCCCTTGGCACTTTGACACTTATGTTGTTTTCACCCTTTAGGGATGGGAGTCTCGATAGTCTTACACATCGTTGAGAACCAACCACATACTCCTTCTCCTCATTATGCTAGCCTACACAATAAACTCCCAGGTTACTTCATCATGGTCTTAATTTGACTGCACCCCCACAGTGTCGTTCACCACCCATTTCATCCATAGTTAGTTTTCCCATCTGCATATTCTCCTCCCTTCACCTCCCTCATATAGAAACCCACCTATGGGGTCCCCACCCTCCACCTGTTCCCCAAGCAACTTACGCCATCATTAGGCCAAGCCATCTTACACTGGGGCACCTGTTTCTATATCTGCATAGTTATCCCAACTTATTTTTTATTCTTTTGGTAATTGTACAAACCCTTTTTCCCACATTTACATAGCTTTATGTTGTTGACTTTAGAGACCTTCCTTTCCTGGAAAACAAACCCTTGTCGCCCTTAGTTGGGGAATTTTTCACTTCCTTCCATCAATGACATTATCCATAAACCTCAAGAATCTTACAACCCATACCCCTTTTTGATCTCTATGTTTGTCCATTTTTTCATGCCTCTGGCACAATTTACCTTCGTCTAGTCGTACCCCTCATGCTAGATTCAGTTTCATGGTTGTTGCCACTTTACCTCTACCCCCAACCAAGGGAAGTCTCGAGTCTCACCACCTCTAGAATTCATCCATGTTACTCCTCAGTTCCTGATTTAATCTGGTGGATTTCATGAAGCCCTCCGCTTCTCGAAGTCGCGTCTCCCTTTCTGTCGACATTAGCATAGTTTCCATATGGGTGATAGTATCTTGACTCTCATTACCTTCAAAATGAGAAGTCTTGGATGGAATAGAGAGAACCATCATCGATCTCTGTTGTCGTTTACCCCCATGACATTCAACTTCAACACTTTATATGTTTTGGTGGGTCTTACTTTGTGATTTTGCAGTTTTTTTTATATTTGTCGAAGACCTCTTAACATTGTTAGACAATCAATGCCTGCGAATCAATGACACTTCTTAGGTGTCATCGCCTCTTTTCATATTTTTTTCACCATCGGAATTGTCCTCTTCTATTATCAACACCCCCCAAGGGCGCTGCAGTCATCTCCACTAAAACACAACTTCAATTATTGTATTACACATTTTTGAGTTACATGACATGAGCATGGGGCATGCCCACCTCGTTTGTACATATTTTTATTTTTTACACCTTGTGAAAGGTTTGGGTCCTACAACTTCCCCTCTCCCTTCAACGGGTCACTCTAGACACTCTCATTATCTCTCTTCCTTACAATGGTACTCTTAGTAGAAAAAACATTGATGAATTTTGTCTATACGTATGCTCCTAACCTCATCCATCCAGGGGCATCTGTTATCACTGAAATTTCGTCTGCAAATGGTTACAAGAATCCAGCATCTCCAAACATCTATTAGTTCATCCATGGACCAAAAACTTCATTTCCAAAAGTTCCAAAACTATACAACCAATAATGAAACTAGCATGAGCTAAGACTACACAAGTAGCGTGTGCACATGCGCCATCCAGAAATGTAAGAAAAGCGCACATGTAGAAGATGTGCGACTGTGGATGCAAAAAACCATGCACCCCTCAGAATGACGCATTTATGATTGTGGTCGGCCTTCCACCCACTTCTGGTTTAGCTTCCAAGTCGATTTGACATCCAAATCTTGGTTGAATCCAACTGGGGGGTTGGTCAAAGACCTAAGGGTGCCCTAAAGGGCCCCTTGTTCACACTAAAGGCTAGTTGAATAATGCCTCAAAGCTATGCTATAAAAAGAGGCCAAGGTGCACTATATTTCCAAGGAATTCATTTGTATTGTTATTCTTCCTATATTCTCTTGGAGGATCCTCTTTCCTTGTCAAGAGCATACAAGCATCATTCCATTAGAGCTATTCACATCACCTCTTGAGTGAATGAGCTTTGGATTTCTTCACCATTTCCTTCAAGTTTTCTAGTTGTAAGAAGAGCTAAATATTTGGGGGTTCAAGAGCCCTCCCTTGGAGGAAGAGGGTACCCATAAGTCTCCGTTTCACTTTGGTGTTTTTCCACTAATATAATACTTTCCATTGGTGGCATGAATGTTGTTTATTTCTTGTTATAATGTCCTTATGCACTCTAGTTTAATTTCTTTTATTGTTCTTAGCTTAGTCTTTTGTTTATTTCTTATGTTTGATGTTTCTAACTCTTTCATTCACTGTTGTCTTGCCTAGATAACCCAACTGGGCTTGTAAGCATCTATGTTTTGCTCATTTAGGTGACAAAATGGATGCAACACTTGTTAATGAGTAGGGGGTGAATAAGGGTTCTGGGATATATGAGGGATTGTATTGAAAGAAAAGTGGTAAAATGAAGGGGAATATATCATGATTACTGCTAAACAAATCATCAAAAAATCAATTGTGTTGTAAATCAAAACATATCACTGTAACTCATTCGTGTGCCATCCTTCAACTGTTATAATATAGAGTCTTCATTTAACTATAATTTAATTTTAATAACAGAGAGTGAATAGTGAATCTCAGAAGGTGAGGGGACTTGTAAGGTGCGGAAAAGTGAGAGAATGATAGGGAAATAACAAATATGGTTCATAAAACTAATCAAGTAATCAACAAACATACCTCTATACTCAATACAAAACATACCAACACGAATTCAATAATTACTGTGTATCAAAACTGTCCACTGTTTCACATTTAAAATCTTCAAAACTTCTCAATTAACATAGTATGCAATCATAATCATAATTGAAATGACCTTCAACAATCCTATTAACAGAATGTTTGGTCTCTAATTTCCTTCCTTTCATCTAAAGAATCAATATAAAACACACAAAACCACTTCTCCACCTCTATCCATAATACATCACTATAAAAATAGTATACACTATCCATCAATTCATAATCAGTCAATTAAAACATATGCACGGGTCTCTTTCCAAATTGAACAGACCTCTAAAACATGTCTAATTTCATACACTCCTCATCATATCAACCAATAAAACTTTGAAATGAAACCATAGTCATATAAAACCCAAGCCTCATCCCTATAGATGCAACTATTTACAACATGCACATTGCTTCCATAAGAGATACACAGTAAACATATCGAAGTAAACACAATTATCAATCTCATAACTTGCTATGATCCTGATCAAGCATAGTGAAACACACATGATTCTCCAATTTGCAATCAACACCATGCTCTAGAAGATAATGATTCAAAATATAACGAAAAAGAGGTATCCCTTTGACTGCAAATTATTACTCATTCCCAGTCACAACTGTTCAACCAATTTAATCAAATAAAGATGAGATAGGTACTCGATGCGACTTTCATAACCACTCCACTTTACAACAAATATTTGACAACCAAAAATATGCCCCACAGGAGAATTTTTTTTTAGGGATTATTAAAATCGTTCTCGGTCATAAATAACACAGAGAACTAGAGGTCCTCAAAACATACAACCATAGGCAAAGACCATTCTATACAAGCATAGTAGAAACCACAGGGTTCCTTATAACTCCTGGTTTTTGTAATGGTGCAACAGTTAGCCACAGAGGAAGAAACGACGGGTAGGGTAGAAACAATACACATAGAAGAGCGAATGTTCATTGGACAATGACATTTACCCAAACACACAGGGGTATAACCTCTATCAATTTATTAAGAGCCGAATCATTTGATAATAATGACAGTGGAAATGCATCACCCGACAACTATAAAGCATAAATATTGGCATAATGGCCACCCTAAAACCGACCTCTGAAATACGTTGATGCCAATACCATGAAAATAAGCCCATGACCATGTGAATAAACCCATGACCATGACTCTGGAAAATACAAAATGACCAAAATGTCCATCTGGGAAGCATACACAACAACCAAATGGCACTCTGAATATGACTGGACATGGTTACCCCCATAACTGAGAGGAAGAAACCATCAAGAATGCACAAAGAGAATATCTCCACCGAAAGGAAGAGAGATAATACCCATATTCAATCAAAAATCCATAGAGACCCATCACAAGTTTCACAAATGGAACAACCAATGAATCCCCAACTCAACCAATTCTTTTACTTGCAAATGAAGCAACCACATAGTCATTCCAGAGAGAAAACCACGCATGTACACAGTATTAATCATCAGGAAAACACAAACCCAAGCATTACTGAGCCATTGTTCGTTCATACACAGAGTGTAATTCATGGATGGGTGAAAAAGAAAAATACCCGTAACCGATATCTTAAAAGGAGTGAGATGACCGAGCGTTTTCTTCCAAAGCTTGAATTTCAGAGATTAACCACTAACATATCAAAATGCAATAGTAACCATACTAGTGTGGCAGCCTGATGGGGAAAGTATGGAGTGACTTGCATTTACTGCACGTCGCTTCCATCTCCTCTTCCATTCAATTTTGAAGTACAGGACAACCAACACTCACCATAACATTTAACCATGTCATTAAATTCCAACCATTGAAATCTGCAACCATTATTCCTTTCCCAATGCACCACCCAAAATATTTATGTGAACCCTTGCCAAATCCTTATGTTATACTATATGAATTTCCATATCATATGTTCCCACAATAACTCAAATGAAAATCGCATAACCATTTAATAGTTATGACTAACACTAACATGTTTCTATTTTTAATTGCACATAACTTCTAACATAGCATAAACATAGGCCCTTTCCTTTTGCATTCTTTTCATAAGTTTCTTCCCTTTGTTTTTGCTTATTTTGTTACTAACATATTTCTTGTGCATGTGTAGCCAGGTAATAAATCATGGTGATGTGATTAAGCATAACAACTGTAAATATATTCCCCTCACATAAAAAAAAATCTTTGAATAATAGAACGTCCCATAAAATGCATCATTCACCTGTCACTATGTCAAAAATGAAACCATAATTGTATCGTCAACCATATAAGACCCTGTAAGAAACATCGAAACAACAACATGAAATGTGTGATATGACTATCTCTGAGCCTCCAATCTACAAAGGGGTCCCACCTACTAGTATTGTATATTATTAGCGTAGTTTAAATAATAGGCTTTAGCAATACTTTGTGGGCGGAATTCCTCATTACGATTTTAATCGTCAAAAAATTGACGACTCCACAGGGAAATATGTTTCCAACAGATTAAGAACTCAGAATGTAATGGCTTCGTAGACCAAGAACAACAGATCAAGAATATATAACCAAAATGATTATGCAATAGGGGGAAGTGAGCAGATTTAATGGAAAAATGACAGGAATTTGGGAATAACCCATGGAAAGTTTTAAGTATGAGGGGGTTTATCCCTGTATGCATAATCATTCAACCAGAAATTTCTCTTGACTTCAAGGAGAAAAAATTTATGGACTTGCTCTTTTGAATCTCAAAATGGATGAAGAAATGGAAAGCAGAAGCGAGAAATAACCAATTATCTCATAAGACAATAGTGAAAGAAGATTACAAATTCAATGATGCTTTCAAGGGGAACATCATAACAATTGTGTAAGCTTGATTGTTATTGACTAACAATACTCTGCAAGAGTGTCACTATGGCAGAATTGATCCAACATTTTATTCTTGACCAAAAATTTGAAATAAAAAAGAACAAAAGCAAGAAATGTCATAACAGAAATGAAACTACAAAGTGTAAAACAACAAAAATAAAATGACACAAATGCAAACAACAGAAGGAAAACTACTAAATGAAAGCAGAATTGAGAATTGTTTTGAAAGAATAATTAGAAAAGCAATAATGAAAACTATTAAAAAGAAAATAAAACTGAACTACTAATATACAGAACAATCCAAACAACGTTAAACTCTTCAAGTTGGTTCCATGTAGTGTTTTAAGTGAGAACCGTTAGTTTTGTAGGAAAACAATCGCTCTTGTAAATCTTTTAGAATGTAAGAGTTTGTACCCAAGACAAAAGCAATCTTGAAAGCACCCAACCATAATTTTTGAAACTTTGAGTGTCTTCCCCTATCAGCATGAGCTAAATCCCGCAACAATACTTTCTCATTGACTTTAAATTTGACTGTCTTGACACTCTTTTTGAAATAATTCTTAATATTCTATTGTCTCCCTTTTATATTACCCAAGGAAAATGTCCTTTGCTCCTCTAAATACAGGAGTGCATTCATTCTTTGTGAAACATCAGAAGAATTTAATTCTTCGATTTGTAGCATTAATCTTAAGGGGGAAAGTTCCAGCTCAGTAGGTAGAATGGATTCTTGACCATAAACAAGTTGGAAAGGGGTGCAACCAGCACTCACCTTGGTTGTGGTTCGGTCTGCCTAAAGGGCATAAGTGAGGAGAGTGTGTCATTGACAAGGCTTATCTTCAATGATCCTTTTGACTATTCTTACTAGATTCTTGTTGGTAGAGTTGTCCTGCCCATTTCCTTGAGGATAATAAGCTGATGAGGTGAAATTTTTAACCCCCAACTTAGCTAAAAATTGGGTCAGCCTAGTAGAAATAAAAGCGAGACCATTGTATGTAATAATTTTCAATGGAAGACCAAATCTAGAAAAGATATTATTTTCAAGGAAAGAAATCACCTGATCATCTGTCGAATGTTTAAGCGGGACAACTTCAACCCATTTTGTAAAATAGTCTTTGGCTGTCAAAATAAAGACTTGTCTTGCTGAATATGGAGGATTAATAGGACCTGTTAGCACTCTGTAAATCCGTTTGGCTGATAAACAAATGACGAAGGTAACTTTTTCAACCAACTTTGAGACCCGAAACTAGCCTTTCGAATCTGGAGAGGTCTCTCTCAAAAATGGCACGGTGTCTGTGCGGGATATGACTTTGAGAGAAATGGCTAGATTTAAACAATTTTAAAGAAATGGGTTCTGGTTATATTGGTGCAAAGAAGTGAAACTTGGGCTATGGAGTCAATTTGAGGAAATGACAGAGATAAATAACTTGGTGACCAGACTTGAGAGGATAAGGCTAGGCGAGCGATAGTCTTCAGTGTTAGAACTGTAATGTTGTGGGAGAAATCACAAGAAGTAATTCAAGAGCACCGCTGTGGATGAATTCAGAGTTATCTTTTAGAAGAAAGACATTTTGTATAAGTGGCATGAATGAGGGGCACTTTGCAGTGATTCTGCAGGTTCGATAAATCGTTCCAAAATAGACAACATAATATATGAAATAAAGATAACAGGAAACACATGCAGAAGGAAGAAGCACAATACATCCAACTAACACAACTAGAATCTTTTCATCAAATCGCAGGCCCTTTGTATTAAATTTTGGTCAAAAACTCAAATTTACATACAATAGCAGTGTTTACCCATTTTTTCCAACCAACCCTCATTACATTGAAAAAGATGGAATATATAGACCAGTGCGTCGCTTGGGCTACCCTATTTTCTAACTGCTAACCCTGAACTAGGAAGAATGTGCCACATGCGCCAGAGACTCTTCATATGGAATTGTCCAAAATAGGAAATAGGTACGCCTGTCCACCAATGATTGTCTTCAGGTTCACCACGAGGTCTGATCTTCGGTCATGTTCTAACATGGGAAAAATGTGTCATTGTATTCTCCTGATCAGATACCCTTGCAGATAGGTGTTTGTCCAAAAATTCATTGTTTGGAATAACGACTTTACTTTCTGTCACGCACACATCTGTCGGAGAATTGCGTGCAGTAAACAGTTGTTTGTTTCTCTCAGCCATTATAAAAATTTCATTATACTTCAAAGAGACACGTATCGCTCAAAATTTTCATGTAGGAGCTGACGCCGCTAAGCTTTCTCTTTCTATGCATTGGTAGGAGCCATGCGGTCTTCCCTTCTGGTCGCTTCACATTCCCTGGGATGCTCCTCATGCCTTTCTTCTTCTAACCTCTGTGCCTCTTGTAGTTGTACGATAACGTCTTGTGCCTCCTTGATATTCCTCTTCAACCATTCCATGTTTCCCTGGTGACTCTGCGCGGTGAATGCTTCCACGGTTTTTGTTGCTAGCTATCGCCTTAATTCCCAGGTTTCATGATAAAGCTCGGCAATATCTAGTTTTTTTTGTTCTAGCTGCTAAGATGGAATCTCCTCATTTTCTCCTGCGACGTCACCTTTCCTCGCTCTACCCCTGCCTTCATGGCCTAATTCCCCAACAGGATCTAGCCGGATGGCGCGTCTGAGTACTTCTTCATCTATCGTTCCAACGCACGGTTCTTCCATAACTTGAACTTTCATGACTTCCTGGTTCTTTCTCGGCCTACCTCTCCTCCAAGGAAGCTGTTGTTGGGAGATGTTATAGCCGTATGATTCATAGGATCAAATGGTGACTGAAATTTTATCCCTTTGGTGTTTTTTTTGGTTTGCAAATAATGTTTCATTCTGCAAAAGAAAAGCAAAAGAAAAGAAAAGAAAGAAAAAGAAAATGAGAAAAATGAGAAAAAGAATAAAAGAGGGCATAAAAGAAAATGGATAAATCCCCATGCAACAATAATGACTTGATCCATACAGTTTAAACATGGACAAGTACTTTTGAATTTAAGCTAATAGGATTAGTGAATAAGATTGGTTAAACTATTTAATCTTAGCCAAGTAGTTAGGTTAGTTAGTGAATAAATTTGATCAAACTATTTAATCTTGATCAAATAGCCCCAGGATAGAGTAATTTCTTAGCCCAACATTCTAATCTGGGCTAAATGTGTAAGTAGGTAGGATAGGACATAGGCTAGACACCTTTTCCTTCAATAAAACATGCATGATGTTCAATGAAAATTCATGATTTTGATGTTTGAAGTGTGTTTCCTAACCACATGGTGACAAAAGGAAAGGGCAGCAGCACAAAAAATCCACAAAAGAGCACTATCCTAAGTTTTTGCTGCACATTTGGATTCGCGCCCAAATATTAAAGAGTGTGCATAGATCTACGGTTGATTTAGTGGTGCTTAGATCTACGGTCGACAGGAAATTCCGGACCCCCCCAACCATTCTACCTTTAATGGTGGGGGGGAGGTCCGATATGGAGATTAAAGAGAGCGCATAGATCTACGATTGATCTAGTGGTGCTTAGATCTACGACCAACAAGAGATTACGGACCCCCCTAACCATTCTAACTTTAATGGTGGGGGGGGGGGTCTGATATGGGCGATTTTTCCCAGCGGGCCCCATCCTAACGTGGCGCAAATCCATTGCGTCGGACCACCCCCCCCCACTCTAAACCATTTACTTCCTACCACCCCCTCCGACATACATTCATACTGGCATTACTATACCACCGCTGCCTCATGACATCATTCTCCACTATCCCACCATCTCGTGATGTCACGCCCCACTAACTCCTCTCATATGTCTTGTCTCATTACTCTACCAGTGTATTCCCCTTCATTCGCCTATCACATTTCATATCACATTCTCCTATCCTCCAGTCGTCGCCCTCCACATCATCCTGGAACACCCGTCACCCGTCCTTTATTTGCCACCTCATACCTCAAGTGATCCATTGGCCATTTAATACATGCTAACATATCTCTTAGCTTGCTGACCTATCCCCCACGCCCAACAGATACCCATTCGCCCAAATTTAATCTCGTCTCTGCCATTTTCACACTGCTTACAGTCTCCACACACCAGAATCTCATTTCCCTCACTGTTTCACTCAATGACCCAGCCATAGCCATTATCCGCTAATGTTTTTGTTTAGAATTGTAGGTACCTGTTGAAGTGATGGCGCCAAAGTCGAAATAGTCAGAAATCGAGGAAAATCCTTTCCTTTTGCCTCCTTTCGAGCTCGATTGGATCCCTCTAGCTGACAAAGACTAGCTCATCTCTGAGACAAGATGTGATTTTGATTTTGTTGAGCTATATTCATGGCTCATAGATATTTTCCTATACCAAAGTGATGAGATTGGACTCGGGGAGTCCAATCTTCCACTGTACATGTTTCCCTAGATTCACCATTTCCCTGAATTGTCCCTCAAGTGTCAGGCACATTACCTTCCTGACCAGAGAACTATCATTTCATCCTCTGGAGAAACCCTGTTTGTTGTCACTTCCGAAGACGTTGATCAGATTTTCCAAATAACCAGAGATGAAGAATTCTCTCCTTTAACTCTTGAGGTCCTAACCGACATGTATTAGAAGTTTTCCTTTCCGCAGAGAGCACAAATATTCGAACTATTGCTCCCTCAGAATGCCCCAATACCCAAAACCAATCCCCCCTATCGATCATCAATTTTCTCAGTAAAATTAAATCAAATCATTTCTACCCTCTGCATCCTACTTGGATACTACTCAGATGAATGGTTAGATGAGCCAATCTTGGGTTACCTATCTATTTTTTCCACTGAGGGAAGCCCCAGAGTGTAGTTCGACTACAGCCTTTTCCTGGCTGAAAATATTCACAATCAGTTGTTCAAACTTCCCACAGAGGGCATGTTTCAGTATCATTCAATACTGGCTCACATGTTCACGTTCTTTCAGGAATATAAGTTCTCATTCCCCATGTAGAAAATGGACCAGGACGACAAGCCACAACCTGTCACCTCTTGGACTTCATAACTGAGAAGGAACTCAACAAAGTTCAGTTTCAAGAAATTCATTGAGCAGTTTTACCACCCATTGATAAGCATGCTCAGTGGTATACAAGAGTTTAGGATAAATGAGGAGATCCAAATAATTTTACACTTCTCGGACCTCACCAAGACTGGAGACTAGTATCTGTATCATAATCACATGGAGATCAGAATATATGGATGTGAGTTAGCTCCCTATAAGCTGCCCAAATACTTGCCTATCATAATATTCACCTTGGAGTACATTAGGAAAATGATCAATTCAGATGACATACACTTTGTATTTTTGAAGAAGAAACAATAGCTGAGAATTAAAGGGTAGATAGGACCCTTTTTCTGCAACAGTCGAGCTGTCGGTGAAGAGGCAAACAAGCTATTAAAGGAAATGAAGTTTGGCACCCGTTTCCTTTGCCACTATGATCCATGTGGGATCATTGTAGAGATGATATCAAAGAATAAAATTTCCCCATATGTTCATGCACCCAAACCAGAGATCAAGAAATTTGTGAACCAAACAGAGTGGGAGATGAACACTCTGGAATACATTGAATAACAATCTCCTCCAACCATTATTTCACAAACCACCACTCCAAAAATACCAAAGGAGAAAAAACCCAGAAAGGATGTCTCACCTTCAGTCACTGAAGTGTCAGTAGAGGATTTCCAGGTGTACAAAAAAACACCTAAAGCCACTCACATTACTGGCAGGTCTGGAGAGGAAGAGACCCAGTCTACCACAGTAGTCAAGGGAGAGCATTCATCACCTTTCTCAAGAAGCCATCAGATGATGTCTACTTCTTCCTCAAAGAATCAGACTGATACCATTGTGATCACCCAGCCTCTACCAGGATCTGCAAAACTGAGTATTTTTGAAAAGTGTTATTTAATCAAGAAGAAGAATGAGATGCTAACAATTCACACCTATGCTCAGTTCTGGAAGCAGACATCAACAAAACAACATATATTTCTCTCTTCTTTTGATACAAAAAAAGGGAGAATGGACATGGCGTTTTTGCAAGCACAGGTGCCTCATCCAAAGGAAAACACTGATTACAAAAGGCCAACACTTGAGTTTGATGCCAAGAAAGTACATCTAGTTGATCAGATGGATTTGCATAGGCAGACTAGAGAAATGGTTTTTTCAACATTGGCCAACGCTTCCACTACTGCTGCAAAATTATAGGTCTCTCTGAATAATGTTCAGACTCAATTAAAACTAGAGAAAATATCATATTTTGCAAAGGATAACATGATTAAGTCTTTAGAATAATTGGTGCTCAAAATTGGATATGACCCCTCAAATGTGAAAGCAGTTGAGGAGATGCTCAAGAAAAATAATGCTGACATAACATCTATGAGGAAGAAACTATAACTGCGAGCTACACAAGACTCACAGGCCAAAGAGATGGATGAGACAGAAGGTGAGGAGGAGATGATAAAGTTGATCATGGAACAAAATGCACAAATAAAAGAGATGGAAGAAGATCTAGAAAGGTTAGTAAAGGAGAAGGAACAAGCAACACCTATGGAAGTGATCCCACTGAGTGCAGCTCCCCTCACATGAGTTAGCACAACACTGTATCAACAAATACCACAAAATAACTTCCATCAGCTGCCCCAATGACAGTTCTAGAGACATCTAAAGCTCTAGCAAAGTTAATGGAAGAGATGACTTTACAAGGAGCATAAATTAAAAAATTGCAACAAGAGATAGAGAACCTCCAGAATCTTAAATATTCTTTCCTATCCAACTACAACATTGAGAGGCACACATCAGAAAATCTTAAGCCGGAAATCCAGTAGCTGCAAAAGCAAATAGTTGTAGGCAAAACACTAGCAGAAGACAAAGAGAACATTTGGATGGATATCTCCAAATCCATAAATGAAATCTGGCCCATGGTGAAAATTATGTTTGAACAACATGAACTAGTGTTGAGGAGGCCATCGATGAGATAAATGGAGAGCTAGGGGAAATGCCCACAGAAGCGAATGAAATCATAAGGTTTTTGAATTTGAAGACTAGGAAAGAGCTGGAAGACTTGAGGATTGAATATAGGATATAAACTATCCTCGAGGTTAAAAGAGTCCTCACCAAAAGAGGATTAACATTACAGTTGGAGAAGAAATTCCAGAACATGGATATCGAAGTTCAAATATTCTTCAACAAGATTGATGTGTTGCAAAAGAAAGGCCTTCCTAGTTTACTGGTTCTAAATGACAAGTTGATGACCCTTCTTGACTACAAGTAGAATATTTCCACGGTGGCCAAGGACAGTTCCAAGTTTTCACGAATACAGGGTAGCATAATAGGCAAGGCATTCCTAGAGACTTTTCAGCTGGACCTCAGTATCCATGACAAAATCATGTATATTTTCATCACCAAACCGACTTTTTCCAAATATACAGAAATGGATGAAATCTATCGAAGACTTCTCGAAGTCACCATTCCCAGTCAACAAAGATGGGAAGTTCTGTGCACCTTGTTTGAATAAGGGATGACATGTACAATCTGAGTCAGGGTGCAGAGCAATCAAAGTCACCTTAATGATTCACCAACGACCTTCCCCAAAATCAACCTAGAGAATCCGACAGATCATCAACAATTCCTATAATTTTGTATCTTGTTATCTAGTTAGTTAGATTTAGATCCCGCCACGTCCTAATCATTAATGACAGGGTCATATGTTATTTTTGTTATAAATACTTCAAACTTCAAAGTATTGACGGTTGATCTTTATGCCCTGCTAAGCTGTAAGAACTGTAATTTTTCTCAAGATATCTACTAGTAATAAAAAGGGAAATTTCACAGGATTCCTGCGTGTTAACTGTTGGATTACTGAGAGGGGGGGTGAATCAGTAATAACATAATTATAATTCTTTTTCTTCAAATGTTATATCAATGTAGAATTATTATCCAAAAGTGAGCAGTAATAAATAAACAATCACACACATGAACAGTACACCAGTGTTTTACGTGGAAACCCAAATCGGGAGAAAACCACGAAATGCTTTTTCTTAT
>ML781005.1:1790022-1805231 GCA_009831015.1 Picea engelmannii | reverse complement strand
TCCATTTGTACACATTATCAATCATGATAAGACAATAATAAGTCATATTTACATCAAACACTATTGGGTCCATTTCCCAAAACTTTGTGCTATGGGTCTTTCTTCAAGGGTTGACATCAATGACAACCAACCTTAATCAACATTAACTATTGGTGATGTTTACTCTTCTTCATTGAATGTTTATCTCTTTTAGTAATCATTTTGTTTTCTAAATATGATAATTTAAAAGGAGTTAAAGTTGCAAAATTTATCTTTGTATACTCTATTTCTGTATTTTAAAGATCTAATTGTTTGTCTTCTGATGTTATAATAAAGAAATTCTTAATTGCTTCTTTATTATGATTGATTATCTCACCTTTTTTGCTATCCATCATTTTAATTCTTAAGAATCCAACAGTTTCATTATCCTACCCTATGAAAATACCTTTTAAAATCTGTTATTTGGTCTCAAACTTTATAAAACAAATCCCATAGCCCAATGGATGTGTAAATCACATTTAAGCCAATTTATAAAACAAACAACACAATCTTATTTATTTAACTAGCCTAATATTTGAAACCTGAAACATAGTTAAATCTTATAGAGAGATCCCTCTCTGTAACTGGCAGGGCTAGATCCTAGTTTCAAAGTGGTTGGATAAAGTTACCTCTGATAAATTTCTTCTATCTCCCAACAACCTCTGGGAATTTACAGAGTGTTAACATAGTGGCGTCCATATTGGGGAACTAAAGAAACTTTCAATACCGCAATTTCTTTTCCCTAGACAAAGAAAACTTTATTTCTGAACTAATTACAAAATCTAAAACTATAAAGAGATAATGTTGAGAGGTTGTTAAAAGTTTGTACATATTAATTTAGATCCATTAAAATTTAAAAATTTTGGCTCCTAAAAGATTTTACACTAGATCTCACCCAGATCCAGAGCCTGCAATAGAAATAGACAATCCTGAAAAACTACTCAGAAAGGAAAGCACTGCAGAAGGTTTCGAGAGTCACAATCCCCTTCATAGGTCCCCTTATCTTCTAGAGAAGCTTGTTACCCTTAAGGATCTCGAGTTTGACATATATTTTGAACAAAGCCTTTTTAGAACAAAATATGACAGCTTAGTGAGTGAAACAATTTTAGATCAAGCTATCCTACAACCCCGAACCCCTGAAATAATCTCTCCCAGGGTAGATGTTGATAAAATATTTCTTCAGTAATTTGACAAGTTAGAAAATTTAGTAGCAAACATTGATCGAGCCTTATACCAGGCTCACTTCCAGTAGTCATTCGAACTTTCGCCCTTAACTATTGTCGCAGTTTCTGTAAAACCTCAACCAGCCCACTTTGTTCCTCCCAGCCCTTCCTCCTCCATAGCACATCACCCATGAATGGATAATATACATCATGATATTTCTGGTGGTATGTAGCACATCATGTGGATCCTCATGGTTGAGGAGAAATGAATTTTTGAAGATGACAAAGTGAATTGAAGAAGGAAGTACATGTAGGCCCTAAAAATAATTAAAGAAAAGAATTACAAAATAAGAAAGTGTTAGGTCGGCCATAATGTTAAAAGGAAGTGACATAAATGGTATAAATAAGCATCATTATACATTCATTTTATATAAGTTGAATTTTAGAGGTAATAAGAAGAAAAGAAGGCCGGCTTTCAAGGGAGGATGAAGTTTTTTGGTGATGTGTTCTAAGGTATGTTATTTTCAGGTCATCTTACCATTTTTGCTATAACTTTTTTTCTAGAATGATTCAGATGGTGAAACCTCTATGGTATTGAGAATAAATATCAAGGTACCTCTGGTAAAAGTTTCAGCTCTTTATTCGCTATAATTATGGAGATACACTCTATGGAAGATAGGGTTTGTGACCAGTCCTGAAGCTAGTCAATAAACAAGTGTTTCAGGTAAAATAGTCATAACATTTTCCTACAGAATCCAAATGAAGTGGGACCACTTCCATTGGAAATATTACAGACTGGAGTGTCTTGTGTGATAGTTTCATATTTGTATGTTAAATATTGAGCGCGGGGCATGCTGTAAAAGTTGGGTCTTCTGAATAGACCAGAATTGAATAAAGTCTACCATTCTTTCTATAACCTCTTTTTGGGGAGGATTGAAGGAGTGAAAATTGGAGGAGTTTCAGAGAATACATTGAGTAATATTATCTACAGGATTAGAGTACTCCAATAATTGAATAATTGTAGAAATTGAAGAAGTCTCAGGAAGCATTATCAGGTTCTATGTGATGATTGGTTGATGGTGATGATTTAATGTAAAGTGTTATTATCTCATATATTCTTGGGTGGAAGGAAGGGGCAAGGATGGAGAGTTCAAATCTCTCTTGATATTGGAGGATTGTATCTTCTTATTGGATGTTTATCCCTCCCTTTATATTTGGAAGCTGTGGCTACCTTTGGAAGTCATTACTTCCCTTGAAGAATAAATTATTGGTTATTTCTCATATATTGTGCATGGTGTATTATGGTGTATTGGTCTAACTCTTATACTATTGTTCATTGCTCATTGGATATAGTTGAATGGTTTAAGTATAAGTTGAAAAAGGTTTTAAATTGTACTTGATACTGATTCACCCCCCTCTTAGTATCAACAAGGATGATGGAGAGACTTACTATAGATGACAAAAATCCTCCTAGGGAAAACCAAGCTGCTCCTCAGATTCAGAATCCGAACTTCAGAAGAAATCCCACCCAAATTAGGAAGAGAGATCCTAGGGATCAAAGAGAATAGAGGGGTCCTGATCAGCAGATCAGACCACCCCTTTAGGAAAATTACGCTGATGAAGTTGAGGATATAATTGAAGAATTGGATGATACTCATATAAACCTCATGGGCGTTCATGATGATGAATCCATATTTCTCACTCAGGAAGAGAAAGATACTTTTCTTATTTCGCAAATAGAGGTAAATGAGGAAGCAAAGGAAATAGAACAACAAGCATTTGAAAATTCCATAATGGAGGTACACAGGCAATACAATCTGAGAAACAAAAAGATGAATGACAATCCTCCAAAGAAGGCATCTGAAACGAACAAAACAGTTGAGACCAAGAAAACCTTGGAGAATTCTACCAAGAAAGTAACTGAGAGGAGTAATACTGAATCTCCTGCAAAAAGAAACCCTACAATTTTACAAAGATCAAATCAGACTGAGGTTTCATCAACTAGTCAACCAAGTGCTTCTTCCCAGAAGACCATGGTAGACAAATCAGAAATGCAGAGCCTAAGCAAAGATTCCACTACTTTCATCCTTGAAGGGGAATTAGCCAAATTGAAGAATCCCATTCCCCTTTTTGAGCTGATGAGTAAGAACTCTTAAAGGTCGCATGTGACTAAATAATTGAGCATCGAACTAGAGATAGGCACAAAATCCTTGATTGTCGGATCAAAAAATATTCGGATATGGTAAATCTTACTGATGATCAGCCTGAGCTCCTGTTTGGCCCTGAAGTTGATAGTCAGACTGATACCGGTGTCATTTCCCCTTTCTACATCAGCATGAATATCCACGACTTGATTTTACACAATGCTATGTTGGATTCAGGCGCCTCTCACAACCTGATGCCCAAAGATATGATGGAGAAGTTGGGAATTGAGGTCACCAAACCCTACAAGGATTTGCATTCCTTTGATTCTAGCAAGGTCAGATGCATAGGGTTGATTAAATATTTATGTATCACTATGGTTCAAATCCCAGCAAAAAGCATGGTTATGGATGTTGTGGTTGTAGACATCCCCTCGAAATACGGTATGTTTCTATCCAAGTCTTGAGGAGACAAGATGAAAGGCACCTTGTAGTTAGATATGTCTTATGCCACAGTCCCAGTATTTGGACAACAAAGAAGGTTGTACAAGGAGACTCTGATGAAATACATCGTCAGCAATCAAGAAAAGCCACATAACTACCCACTATACTCTACACATTCTAATATGGATTCCTTCATTATTTATAATGATGGTGACCTGGAAGGACAAATGGCTCAGCTGGAAGATGATACACTTGATCTGAAAGAAGACAAAGAAATCACTAAGGTGAGAAATGTTGCAACTGTAGAAAGTGAGGAACTGTCAGCATATTTCTGGAGCATGGATTTTGATGGAGCTGTGAGAAAGGAGGGAGCTCGAGCTGGAGTTTGGTTGCACAATAAAATATTGAGGTATTCATAGAGCCACTCTTACAAAATGAATTTTCAGTGCACTGACAACATAGCTGGGTATGAAGCTTTGATGCTCGGCCTAAAACTACTGAAAAAGGTTGGTGCCAAACAAATTATGGTAAGAGGTGATTATGAGCTGACTATCAAACAAATTAAAGGTGAGTATGCAACAAAACATCCCAGACTTAGAGCTTATAGGATTGCCTCTTTGGATGCCCTTCAATGTTTCACAGAAATCGATTTGCAGGTCATGCCCAGAGGAGAAAACATATTAGTAGACAGAATGGCTACGTCGAAAGCTACATGAAAGATAACTTTCTATCCCACTCTCCAATACACAATAGAGGTGAAGTGAAGACTAACTGTCCCAAACAACATCAGATACTGGCAGGTATTTGGGAATGACGATCAAATTGAAGATTTTCTACAGTGTAAAAATGACTTCAAATGTACAAATATAGACATAGAAAATGATGATGATAATGTAAATAAATCTGTTTTTGAAAATGGTAGTGTGAATAAAATAGATTCAAATGAATTGAATGAAAATGAAGTAGATTTTGATATTTTGCATTTAAAAAACAATGTGTTACCTAGAGGTTTAGTTTTGTTAGAGGAATTGTTTGATTTTAACGATGTAGTGAAAAAACCCAAAATTGAAGCTAGTGGTAAGGAGGTTGAAGAATGTAACATAGGGACAGAGGAGAATCCCAAGATGATAAAACTTTCCAAATCTTTACCCCATGAGTAGAAACTCAAATACATTGAACTTTTTAATGAATACGTAGACATTTTTTCTTGGGGTTATGAAGATTTAAAATCTTACGACACAAGTATCATACATCATAGGATCCTGATTAAAGAAGAACAAAAACCTTTCTAACAAAAACTTAGGAGAATCAATCCCAAGTTACTTCCCCTAATAGAAAAAGAGATTAAAAAGATGTATGATTCCAAAATCATAGTTCCCTTAAGATTTTCCAATGGGTTTCTAATTTGGTTCCTACCAGAAAGAAGACTGGCGAAATCAAGATTTGCATTGATTTACAAAGCCTTAATAAGGTCTCCCTCAAAGAAAACTACCCTTTGCCTAAAATGGACCACATATTGCAAAAGGTAGTTGGGGCCAGCAAGATTTCTTTACTAGACGGTTTCTTAGGCTATAACCAGGTTCTTGTTCACCTAGACGATCATGAGAAAACAACCTTTACCACACCCTGGGGAACCTTCATGTATGTTGGCCCTTGACCAAGTTTTGAGGAACACTTGGTCATATTTGACCAATTTTGGGACTTCGATAGCCTATCGAAGACAAAGCGCCAAGCGAAGCGGAGATTGCAGAAGCTAGACCCCCTTTTTGGGTTTTTGGGATAATGTAATGGGAAAGGGATGTCGGCCCGTGGGTTTACCCACACTTAGGCCCACTTTTGTAATGTATAAATAGATATCTAGGCAATGTAAGTAGAGGATAAGATAATCCAAGGGCTTAGTGATAGAATTGATCTATGTGATTGACTTGCAGAGCTGAGTGCAAGTGTTGTAAGTGTTGAGTGCACAGATTGTAAGGAGGCTCTATGGTAGATATACTCAAGGAAGGAGGATTTGGCGAGGTTTGCACAGATCTCCTATCCTATGCGAAGTAGGATTTTGATAGCTTTGTGTTGTAACCACATTGATTGAAGCTAATAAAGAAGAAGAGTTGGTGGATGTATCCCTAGGGTGGGGGTGAACCATGTAAATACTGTGTGTTGTGATTTGTGCTTATTCTTAGATATTTTGTATTGCTAAGTGCTTAGATGTGATTAGATAGACTTGCTTATGTTTAGTGCTAGAGATGTATCTGAATGCTAAATCCGATGTGTATGAATATGCTTAGTGTTGATCTACTGGATCCGATCTGTTTTACTGTTGCTAAGTGCTGAAATAATCTTAGATCTGAGTAAATCTTGCGATGCTCTGTTATGTTGGCGAGGTAGATCTAAGTGGAATATTGATGAATGATCGATGCTAAGTTCTCTGTAAGATATATAGTCACAGATCTGCGTCCTAGCTAAGGTTGCAGACACCTGAGTCTTGCAACAACCCCTGCCTCTACCTCGAGTAAGACTTCATCTGCTTCATAGGTGTTGCCGAAAGGGCTGGTAGTTAGGGTTTTGTTGGTGCATTGTTGTCGCGTTGAACCCTGGGTCTGCCCCTGTGCCAAAAAATGATTGTGTTGCTGGGATATGAAATTGTGATTGCTGGGAACTAAGAGAGAAGAATCTTTGTGCAAAGATTCATCCTAAAACTGTGAAAGCTCTATGCGTAGATATGTTGCCCTAGTGTGCAGATTTTTACTTGACCTGTGAAGATTTGTGCTAAGAAAGGAAGGACGGATCTGAAGAAAAGAAGCAAGATATGAACGCTTTGTGCTCTAAGAAGGTAAAAGTGGAAGTTTCTGCAAAAAAGAGGTAAGATTTGTAAGCTATGTGTTACGATAAAGGTAAGAATAGTTAAAAAGTCTTAGATCTGAAATCTTTGTGCTCTGTAGAAGTAGGATAAGTGAAAATTTTTGTTTCTAGAGCATGGACCTAAGTATGTTTGATAGAATCTTTCCTAGCTAGAAAACTAGGGCTTTTATGCATGAAAAAAAGTTTGATATGACTATATCTGATAAGAATAATGATAGATATGTTATACCTATGCATAGAAATAATGTTTGGACTAACAAATGGATGCAGGATCCTAGAAAGAATTTTTTGTAGGCTAGCTACAATGATCCTAGGGTGCAGTAAAGAAGAGGTTGGGGATCATTTAAAAGAAAGAGAGGATTAAGCCTATGTTATAGTTGCAGAAGACAGGAACATCTAGCCAAGGAATGCCCTAGTGGAAGATCTAGTTGTCTCTGTTGCAAAGATTTAGACCATGAAGTGTTGGACTGCCCTAGAATGATTTCTAAGCTTAAAGGAATGAATCTGAATGAAGAAAACCCTAAGGCAGATCCAGAAATAGAAGAACCCCCAAAAGAATCAGATAAGATATTACTATAGATGAAAGGCACCTTGAATGACCACTAACATGTCAAGTTAGCAGATATCCTTAAAGAAAAAGAATGCATCAATGTAAGAATAGGAGACTTCGACATTGACTGTGTTCTGGATGAGGAAACATAGGTGAATGTTATGATAGAAAGAACTTGGGAAGCTATAGGAAGGCATTCTATGATCCCTTCACTAAGAAGAATAGGATTATTCATAGGAAAAATGGTAAAACTATGTGGAAGACTCACTCAGATATCTATGAATGCTAATAGAACTGCGACAGAGGAAGATTTTGAGATTATCAAATTTATTGAGGACAATGCCCCATTTACTATGTTACTTGGAAGACCTTGGATTGAAAGAGATCAAGAAAGGAAGAAGGAAGAAGAAAAGGTTTTAGAACAACAGAGACAAGAGTTAAAAGATTTCATGACCAGAAGGATCATGTACCTGATTGAAGAACAGGAGAACAAATCAAAGCTATAAGCCTAGATGTCAAAGCTACAAAAGCATTAGGGGACCCATAGAAGATTGGAGTATATGTATCAGATATAGACGAAGTAGTACCCCTCAGTCTTGGGAGAGAACCTCAAAAACGCGAAGTGCCTATGCCCAAGGAAAATAAGAATCAGAACGGGAAAAGAACTACCGAGAAAAAGCTCATGGGGAAGAAGGCTAGGAAGATAAGTGAAAAGAGAGATAAGATCGACAGGCTACAGAAGGTTCCAGAGGGAACCTCTTAGAAATAAAACTTGTAAAATTGGAGCTTCACTGGGATATCAAAACAACGACATGGGTCACTTCACCATGGTGGAGAAATATAGCCATTGGAAGCCGATATATCCATTCCACTGCCGCTCCGAACGGATCGAAAAGCATTGATGGCTCATCACTAGACTGTTAGACCGCACCATAACAGATAGAACAAGAGTTAATGAAGCCCCATATCCATTACAAACGATCCATTACAGAGTTACTTACTTATTCCATCATGCCATACACGGGAGACACTTTTTATAATTGCGAATTTGAGTCCGCAGACTACATGAATTGTGAATAGTGATTACTCCACTCTTACTCTCTACCCTATTACAGTACCTATGTTACTTTGAGAACTTGAGATATTGATCCTAAGAATATATGTCTGACGAATTTAGTGCAACTAAAGAATCGGTAAGAGAGGTACTTGCTAGCCTCAGAGCCTAAAGAGTCATGTCGAAGAGAGGATTGTCCACAGGTTTAAAGACATCATCGATGAGAGGAGTGCAAGCCTCCTCATCAACTTCTCGAACAAGAACATCCTGAGCTGGCGTAGAAAGAAGAACTAAACATAAAGACAATATGGCCAACATGAAGTTGGTTCCATCCATCCTACCTCCTTACATACCACCTCTGAGAGTGTGATCGACAAAGACAGTGTGCCTAGAGACTTTGAGTACACTCTAGTCACTACGTACCTGCTAAAAGGGGTACACGCAGTCCACGTAGATCAAGAAAATATTGCAGCATTGAAGTTTAGTGACTTCAACCTGGGGGATCGTAAAGTTTACAACATACTTTCCCTGTATAGGTACCTAACCAAAACTAAGGGAAATAATTTGAAGATTGTCCCTCAGCAATTGAAAATGAACCTCGCATAGTCCACTTTGCTGAATGTGAAGAAAATATCGCACTTTGGATGACACCAGGAAGTGAATGCATGTGTAAAGTTACTATTGTCCTACTACCATGGAGGATACTTATGGTTAAACTGTCGCATAACAGTTGATCCAACGTTGATCAAACGGATTACCAGGCTTAGCATGGAGGGCCTTGATCCCCATTATTACTATCCTAGAAAGACCATGGATTGTGCTCTTGCTCAGAAGATCAAAGAATCTTATGGTGATGTTGAGAAAGGTGTGTGAGGCTACAAGGTAGCTTCTATTAAAAGTGGCACAGTGCGCCTCACCTGTCAACTGATCGCAGGGAAGTTGGTATGCAAGAATCGACCCATGCAAGTATCCAGCTTTGTAGTCGACCTCGCAGGGAAGTGCGTAGAGGGACTATAGATTAACTGGGCGAAGTACCTGGTGAATCAACTAGAGATTGACTACAGAGAAGCCATGGATCAGGGGCATGAATTCCATTTTAGTTGGCTCTTGATACTTATATCTTTCGTTGCATGGGAGCTACCGAAAGGTGCAACCTTCCCAGACATCGACCCCTTTGAACCACTGGCCGTGAATTTTAGTACACTGTGGTACTCGAAAGATATGAACAAGCAATGGCAGTCCAATGTCATCTTCCATACCTATTAAACCCAGTTGAAGCTCACCATCCAGTCCGGGCCTCACATGACCCTGAATACTTTATATAGGTTTCGATCTATGATGAAGTTCAGTGTGGACCATCATTTCATATATATTATAACATGCGCTGATGAGCAAAAGGAATAACTTTAGTCTTATTATAAGCTAACGGAATAATACCTGGAGGATATCACCAAGGAATGGTCGGTGGACCTCCTTGTTTCAGCAGACCCCACATAAATGTTCAACATCGACAACCCAGAAGTTGTGCAGGATACACCTAGCCCCAGTAAGACAAAGAAAACAAAGAAGACGAAGAAGGCTGAGGAAGTCCAGGATGTAGACAGTAGATCTGTAAGGACCACATCCATTACACCATATCAAGGAGGTTATGGAGAAGACTTAAAAGAATTCGAACAAATACCCGAAGATGAAGTAGAAATCATAAATAAGAGGAAGGGTTCGCTTCTGGAACCCTCCTCCCGGAAGAAATCGAAAGCACCCGTAACTAAACTACAGACCATGCTCACTCCAGATGACTTTAGTTTCCTCATCATAGCTATGAATGAAGCTATAGAGGAGATAACAGAAAACTAGGAAGCTAAGAAAGAGACAATGTACAATAGAATTGAGATCGAGCTCCAAGGAGTATAGCAAGCCCTTCAATCTAGAGGCACAGTCTCCACTACACCCCTGCCAGAGGAACAACAGAAGAGGGAGATGAACTAGTTCAACTCTGCAATATTGCTGACACAGTTGAAGTACGCCTTTGAAAAGAACAAAAAGAAACAACACAGACCACCCAGGCCTTAAAGCAAGAACATGAAGAAATTATCAAGCAACACCGAGCTGCACAACAAGAGAAGGACACTCTCCAAGTGAAATTTAAAGAAGACAGAGAGAAGATCAAAAATGAGAAAGAGAAGCTACTCATGAAGAAGATAGCGATTGAAGAAGCAATGAATAGATCATTTCTCTCTGTGACCAGCTTAGAGCAGAAGGAAGAAGAACCCTTAGAATGCCAACTGATGAAGCTTGCTGAAGTTATTCACCAACTTCAACAAAGAGTCATGGACTTAGAGATTTAGAACATACCGAATACCCTGCAAGAAGAGTGAGACCAGAGAAAAATGACTACCCAGAGCAAAATACAAAGGATTAAATCACTCACTGAGGAATGCAAACAATTAAGTAGATGAAGTGCGCAGATATATGAGAACCTAACCGAGAACCTAGAATTGCATAAATTGGATTCACAGCTCCAGGAGGTGAAGTACAAAGCCAAAAAGCTACAGGTGTAGCTAAAGGCCCTATCACCCATAGAGAGAATGAAGTGGTCTCACAAGAAGTACACCACCCAGCAGCAGATCCATACGATCTAGATCAAGGTAATGGAAGCAACGCAACAGATCCAACCTATGCAGGATAAAGCATGTTAGTTTTTTTACAGAGGTTGAAAGACGAGGAGTAGAGTTAGAAAAAGTTTTGAATGTAGAAGAACAATGCCTAGAGGGACCAGTCGGTAATGCACTCATACAATAGTTCACCGAGAAAGATGCAATAGCAATGTAGCAGGTCGAAGTAGCTTGAGCCAAGCTCGAGGCATTCAAAGCAGAATTGATCAGACCTAAGTGACTTGGGACGAGTCACAGGTGAGTGTTGGGGGCATGTTGGCCCTTGAACAAGTTTTGAGGAACACTTGGTCATATTTGATCATTTTTGAGACTTCGACATCCTGTCGAAGATGAAGCGCCAAGCGAAGCGGAGATTGCGGAAGCTAGACCCCCTTTTTGGGTCATTTTTGGGTTTTTGGGATAATGTAATGGGAAAGGGATGTCGGCCCGTGGGTTTACCCATGCTTAGGCCCACTTTTGTAATGTATAAATAGATATCTAGGCAATGTAAGTAGAGGAGAAGATTAGCCAAGGGCTTACTGCTAGAATTGATCGATGTGATTGACTTGCAGAGCTGAGTGCAAGTGTTGTAAGTGCTGAGTGCATAGATTATAAGGAGGCTCTATGCTAGATCTACTTGAGGAAGGAATATCTAGCGAGGTGCGTGTAGATCTCCTGTCCTATGCGGAGTAGGATTTTGATAGCTCTGTGCTGTAACCAGATTGACTAAAGCTAATAAATAAGAAGAGTTGGTGGACGTAGCCATAGGCTGGGGGTGAACCACGTAAATATTGTGTGTTGTGCTTTGTGCTTATTCTTAGATATTTTGTATTGCTAAGTGCTTAGATGTGATTAGATAGACTTGCTTATGTTTAGTGCTAGAGATGTATATGAATGCTAAATATGATGTGTATGAATATGCTTAGTGCTGATCTACTAGATCTGATCTGTTTTACTGTTGCTAAGTGATGAAATAATCTTAGATATAAGTATATGTTGCGATGCTCTGTTATGTCAGCGAGGTAGATCTAAGTGGAATATTGATGAATGATCAATGCTAAGTGCTCTATAAGCGATATAATCACAGATCTATGTCCCAGCTAAGGTTGTAGACACTTAAGTCTTGCAACCACCCCTGCCTCTACCTCGGGTGAGACTTCATATACTTCGTAGGTGTTGCCAAAATATCCAGTAGTTAGGGTTTTGTTGGTGCATTGTCGCACTGAACCCTGGGTCTGCCCCTATGCCAACAATGTATGTGAAGATGCCTTTTGGTTTTGGTGCCACTTTCCAAAGAGCAATGGATATTTCTTTTGTGGACGATCTTGGTAGTTTTATAGCTATATACCTGGATGATGTGATGGTCTATTACAAAATTGACGAGGAAGATTTACAACATCTAAGACGAGTGTTTGAGAAATACAAAAAAATTGGGATTTCTTTGAATCCTAAGAAAAGCCTTTTCAGGTTAGAGGAAGGCAATTTGTTGGGAAACATAATCTCTAAGGATAGAATTAAAATAGATCCCATCAGAATATATGCCATCTAGAAACTGGAACACCCTAGGAACATTAAAGAGTTGCAATCATTCATTGGAAAAACAAACTTCCTGAGAAGATTCATACCCAACCTGGCTGAGCTTCTCAGGAACATCACAAATATGTTGAAAAAAGACTCAAAAATAAAATGGAACACTAAATCCAAGCAGTCATTTGAGAAAGTTAAGCATGCACTCACACAAGCTCTAGTTTTGATCAGTCTAGACTTCACCAAATGTTTTTACCTTTTCTCTTTTGCATCTGAACACACCATCACAACAATACTACTATAGAAAAATAGAGAAGGGTATGAACAACCCATAGCCTTTTTCAGCAAATCCTTGAGAGATGTTGTGCTGAATTATAAAATAATGGAGAAACAAGCTTTTTCTCTGGTGAAAGCCATAAAGGATTTTGGAGTCTATATTCACCATTCCCACATGATTGCTTATGTTCCAAATGCAGTGGTAAAGGATATTCTAACTCAAGATAATCCGGATGGTAGAAGAGGAAAGTGGATTGTTTTTATTCTGGAATATGATATAGAGATTAAACCTACTAAACTGATCAAAGGTTAGGGTCTAGAAAATTTGATGTTTGAATCCAATTTCCATGCTTTAGATATTAATTTCTTGGCTGCAGTAGATGAGTAGGGAGAGAAGGCGACTCCAAGCATGAAAGAGGTATTTCTAAACTCTCCATGGTACGTAGACCTAATATTTGTCCTGCATAATTTACAAGCTCCCACTAGTCTAACTAAAACTAAAGCTAGGTTTTTGAAACTATAAGCATTGAAATTTTGTATTCTAGAAGGTAATATTTATTGGAAAGATCCTGGAGGTATCTTGCTTAATTGTCTGTTAAAAGACGAAGCTGACAAGGTTCTGCAGGATTTTCATGCAGGAGACTGTGGTGGGCATTTAAGTTGGAAGACTACAGCTAATAAGATCCTCAAAGCTAAGTTTTAATTTCCCACATTGTTTGCTGATGTACATCAAAAGGTCACCTCATGCGATAAATGTCAAGTGTTCGAAAGTTAAAAAAAGCTTCTGCCTTTTCCCCTGAAACCCATTTTAGTTGAAGCACCTTTCCAACAATGGGGATTGGACTTAATCAAAAAGATACACCCTCCTTCTTCGGGCCAACACAGGTGGATCTTCACTGCGACAGACTATTTCACAAAGTGGATTGAAGTTGTACCATGAAGGCAAGCTACTGACTCTGTCATCATTAAAATTCTGGAAAATCATATTTTGTCTCGTTTTGGATGTCCTAGAAAAATCATAACTGACAATGCAAGAGCCTTCCAATACAAAAATCTCATAGAGTTTTGTAGCCAGTATCATATTACTTTGGGACACTCCACAATGTATCACCCTCAGGGAAATGGGACAGCTAAGTCCTCCAATAAAACTTTGGTGAATATCATTAAGAATATGTTGCAAGAAAACAAGAAGTCCTGGCATAATAAGCTGGTTTTCTCACTTTGGGCTGACAGACTAACCACCAAGAGATCAATTGGTATGTCTCCATACCAGTTGGTTTATGACACTGAAGAAGTTTTCCCTACCTCTTTGGGGGTCCCTGTCATGAAACTATTGCAAGAGATGAAAGATGAACCAAATGATTCCCAAAGGAGAATAAATAAAATGATCAATTTGCAGTAGTCTAGGGAAGAAGTATGAAAAAAAACCCAGGTCATCCAGGAAAACATCAAAAATATTTTTGACAGAAGAACTAAAGAATATGATTTTGAGTTAGGTGACTTAGTACTGAAGTGGGATTCTAGGAATGAAGACAAGGTTAAACACAAAAATTTTGATAGTTTGTAAAAGGGCCCTTACATTATTCAAGCATTCAGAGGAAATAACGCTTTTCTGCTCAAGAACAGTGATGGAACAAACCTTCCAGGTGGACCTGTGAATGGAAGGATGCTGAAGCATTATTCACCACCCCAATAAAGGCCCTAACCACCCATTTCCATTGTACAAATCATTTCTTTTATTTGCCTTTTATGAGTGGGTGACTTTGATCAGATGGTTGAAGCCCGTAGAGAAGGCCCTAAGCCACTAGACAATGTTACCAAAATTTTCTAAATAAAACAAATCAAATACTAGAAGAATTCTGGAGAAAAGCTTTCAGGACATCAGGAAGCAGGATTCTTGGCACTTCACAAGGAGAGTACCATCACCAAGTGGAGCCACTGTTATAACCCTATGATTCATAGGATCATCTGGTGACTGAAATTTTATCCCTTTGGTGTTTTTTTTGGTTTGCAAATAATGTTTCATTCCGCAAAATAAAAACAAAAGAAAGAAAAGAAAGAAAAAGAAAATGAAAAAAATGAGAAAAAGAATAAAAGAGGGCATAAAAGAAAATGGATAAAGCCCCATGCAATAATAATGACTTGATCCATATAGTTTAAACATCGCCAAGTCCTTTTGAATTAATGTTGATAGGATTAATGAATAAGCTTGTATAAACTGTTTAATCATAGAAAAGTAGTTAGGTGAGTTAGTGAATAAATTTGATCAAATTGTTTAATCTTGATCAAACAGCCCCAGGATAGAGTAATTTCTTATCCCAACAGTCTAATCTGGGCTAAATGTGTAAGTAGGTAGGATAGGACATAGGCTAGCCAGCTTTTCCTTCAATAAAACATACATGATGTTCGATGAAAATTCATGATTTTGATGTTTGAAGTGTGTTTCCTAACCTCATTGTGACAAAAGGACAGGGGAGCAATGCAAAAAATCCACAAAAGAGCACTATCCTAAGTTTTTGCTGCGCA
>ML781005.1:1776306-1789454 GCA_009831015.1 Picea engelmannii | reverse complement strand
CCATGCTCTAAACCATTTAATGCCTACCCCCCCCTCTGACATACTACCATACCGACATTGTTATACCACTTCCACCTCATGACATCATTCTCCACTATCCCACCATCTCGTGATGTCACACCCCACTACCTCCTCTCATATGTCTCGTCTCATTACTCTGCCAGCGTATTCCCCTTCATTCACCTCTCACATGTCATATCCCATTCGACTATCCTCCAGTCATTGCCCTCCACATCATCCTGGCACACCCGTCACCCATCCTTTATTTGCTACTTAATACCTCAAGTGATCCGTTGGCCATTTAATACAAGCTAACATATCCGTTAGCTTGCTTACCTATTCCTCGTGCCCAACAGATACCCGTTTGCCCAAATTTAATCCTGTCTCTACCATTTTCACACTGCTCACACTCTCCACACACCAGAAGCTCATTTCCCTCATTGTTTCACTCAGTGACCTAGCCATAGCCATTACCTGCTAACATATTTATTTCAAATTGCAGGTACTTGTTGAAGTGATGGCGCTAAAGTCCAAATAGTCAGAAATCGAGGAAAATCCTTTCCTTCCAACTCTTGTCGAGCTCGAATGGATCCCTCTGTCCGACAACAAATAACTCATCTTTGAGCCAAGATGTGATTTTGATTTCGCTGAGCTATATTCATGGCTCAAACATATTTTCCTAGACCAAAGTGATGAGATTGGACTCTGGGATTCCAGTCTTCCATTGTACATGTTTCCCTAGATTCACCATTTCCCTAAATTTACCCTCAACTGTCAGGCACATTACCTTCTCAACTAGAGAACTATTGTGTCATCCTATGGAGAAACCCTGTTTGCTATCACTTCTGAAGTCATTGATGAGATGCTGCAAATAACCAGAGCTGAAGCCTTCTCTCCTTTAACTCTTGAGGTCCTAACCGACATGTATCAAAAGTTGTCTTTTTCACAAAGAGCACAGATCTTTGAACTGTTCCTCCCTGAGAACACCCCAATACCCAAAACCAATCCCCCATATCGATCATTGATTTTCTTAGTAAAAGGAAATCAAATCATTTATGCCCTTTGCAGCCTACTTGGATACTACTCAGATGAATGGGTAGGATGTCCTAGTCTCGCGCAACAGAATGCTATTACAAGTGATGAATGAGGTATTGTTGTTACGGCTAGAGTAACAGTTCCTTCTCATTGCTATTGATGTTGTTTCAACATCGCAAATCATGGGCTGTTTCATCCACGGGATTTACGCTCTTGACTGTTTCAACATTCTCATGTAGGAGTGATGGTTGGTGCTTGGCTCACGTGCGAATGTTGTACGGTTGCTGTTGACCTCTGACGGTGTAACGACTTCCTTTGTGTTTCAACATCTGCGATTTCGGACTGTGTAACAGTTCTGTGTTTCAGCATCTGTGACTCCGGACTGTGTAGTAGTTCTGTGTTTCAGCATCTGTGACCCTGGACTATGTAACAGCTCTGTGTTTCAGCATCTATGACCCTGGACTATGTAACAGCTCTGTGTTTCAGCATCTTCAACCCTGGACTGTGTAACAACTCTGTGTTTCAGCATCTGCAGTTTGAACTGTTTCAGCACTTATACATTTCTAATCAATGGTTAAGTACGATAGTGATGTAAAATATTATGCAAAATAGATTAAACATATAGTAATGAGAAGGGGCATTGTATTACCTTTGGAATGATCAGATAGAGTGATAATATGAGTTTAAATGTGGGTGATCAAGAATGTAATAGTGGCAAAAAGTATAGGCAAAAAGGTACATTGTGTGGTCCTAACAAAAAGTTCCCCATATGTTCATGCACCCAAACCAGAGATTGAGAAATTTGTGAACCAAACAGAGTGGGAGGTGAACACTCTGGAAGACACTGAACAACAGTCTCCTCCAGCCATGATTTCACAAACCACCACTCCACAGATACCAAAGGAGAAAAGACCCAGAAAGGATGTCTTACCTTCAGTCATTGAAGTGTCAGCAGAGGATTTCCAGGTGTACAAGAAAAGGCCTAAAGCCACTCACACTACTGATAGATCTGGAGAGGAAGTGACCCAGTCTACCATAGTAGTCGAGGGAGAGTATTCATCACCTTCCTCAAGAAACAATCAGATGATGTCTACTTCTTCCTCAAAGAAGAATATCGATACCACTTTGATCACCCAGCCTCCACCAGGATCTGAAAAAATGAGTATTTAAAAGTACGATTTAATCAAGAAAAAGTATGAGATGATGGAAGGTCACACCTATGCTCAGTTCTGGAAGCCGACATCAAAAACACACGTAGATTTCTCTCTGCTTTTGATACAGAAAAAAGGAGAATGGACATGGCATTTCTGCAAGCATAGGTGCCTCATCCAAAGGAAATCACTGATTACAAAAGGTCAACACTTGAGTTTGATGCCAAGCAAGTACATCCAGCTGATCATATGGATTTGCACAGACATACTAGATGAATGGTTTTCTCAACATTGGCCAACCCTTCCACTACTGCTGCAAAATTACAGGTCTCTCTGAACAATGTTCGGACCCAATTAAAACTTGAGAAAATATCATCTTTTTCAAAGGATAATAGGATTAATTCTTTATAAGAATTGGTTCTCAAAATTGGATATGACCCCTCAAATGTGAAATAAGATGAGGAGATGATCAAGAAAAAGAATGTTGGCATAGCATCTCTGAGGAAGAAAATAAAATTGCCAGCTATAGAAGACTCATAGGCCAAAGAGATGGTTGAGACAGAAGGTGAGAAGGAGGAGATCCTAAAGTTGATCATGGAACAGAATGCACAAATAAAAGAGATGGAAGTAGAGCTGGAAAGGTTAGTAAAGGAGAAGTAACAGGAAACACCTATGGAAGTGATCCTATTGAGTGCAGTTCCCCTCACAGGAGTTAGCACAATGACTGTATCAATAACTACCACAACAAAACTTCCATCAGCTACCCCAGTGATAGTTCTAGAGACATCTTAAGCTCTAGCAAAGTCAATGGAAGATATGACTTTACAAGGAGAAGAAATTAAAAAATTGCAGCAAGAGATAGAGAACCTCCAGAATCATAAATATTCTTTCCAAGCAAGCTACAACACTGAGAGGCACACATCAGAAAAGCTTAAGAAGGAAATCTAGCCAGGGAGAACATTTCTATGGATATCTCCAAACCCATAAATGAAATTTGTCCCATGGTGCAAATTATATTTGAACAACATGAACTGGTGCTGAGGAGCAGGCAGGCCATCGACAAGATAAATGAAGAGTTGGGGGAAATTCCCACAGAAGCAAATGAAACCATAAGGTTTCAGAATTCAAAGACTAGGGAAGAGCTGGAAGACCTGAAGATTGAAGATAGGAAAAAAACTATCCTCGAGGTTAAAAGAGTCCTGACCAAAAGAGGATTAATGTTGCAGTTGGAGGAGAAAGTCCATAACATGGATATCGGAGTTCAGAGATTCTTCAACAAGATTGATGTGTTGCAAAAGAAAGGCCTACCTGGTTTACTAGTTCTAAATGACAAGTTGATGACCCTTCCTGACTACAAACAAAAGATTGCCACGGTTGCCAAGGATAGTTCCATGTTTTCAAGAATACAATGTAGCATAATAGGCAACGAATTCCTAGAGACTTTGCAGCTGGACCTTAGTATCCAACATGAAATCAAGTATATTTTCATCAACAAGCCAACTTTTTCCAAATATACAGAAACAGATGAAATCTATCGAAGACTTCTCAAATTCGCCATTCCCAGTCAGTAAAGATGGGAAGATCTATGCACTTTGATCGAATAAGGGATGATGTGTACAATATGAGTCAGCATGCAAAGCATTCAAAGTCACATTAATGATTCACCAACGGCCTTCCCCAAAATCAGCCTTGGAATACATTAGGCAAGTGATCAATTCATAGGACATACACTTTGTATGTTTGAAGAAAAAACAAAAACTGAGAATTAAAGGGCAGATAGGACCCTTTATCTGCAACAGTCGAGCTGTCAGGAAGAGGCAGACAAGTTATTAAAGGAAATGAAGTTTGGCACTAGTTTCCTTTGGCACTATGATCTGTGTGGGATCATTGCAGAGATGAGATCGAAGAATAAAAATTCCCCATATGTTCATGCACCCAAACCAGAGATCGAGAAATTTGTGAACCAAATAGAGTGGGAGGTGAACACTATAGAAGACACTGAACAATAATCTCCTCCAGCCATCATTTCACAAACCAACACTCCACAGATACCAAAGGCAAAAATACCTAGAAAGGATGTCTCACCTTTAGTCACTAAAGTGTCAGTAGAGGATTTCTAGGTGTACAAGAAAAGGCCTAAAGCCACTCACACTACCGACAGGTCTAGAGAGGAAGAGACCCAGTCTACCATAGTAACCGAGGGAGAGCATTCATCACTTTTATCAAGAAGTCGTCAGATGATGTCTACTTCTTCGTCAAAGAATCCTATCAATACCACTGTGATCACCTAGCCTCCACCAGGATCTGCAAAACTGAGTATCTTTAAAAAGTATGATTTAATCAAGAAGAAGAATGAGATGCTGACAAGTCACACCTATGCTCAGTTCTGGAAGCAAACATCAGCAACACATCATATATTTCTCTCTACTTTTGATACAAAAAAAGGGAGAATGCACATGGCGCTTCTGCAAGAAGAGGTGCCTCATCCAAAGGAAATCATTGATTACAAAAGGTCAACACTTGATTTTGATGCCAAGAAAGTAAATCCAGCTAATCAAATGGATTTGCATAGGCAGATTGGAGAAATGGTTTTCTCAACATTGGCCAACGCTTCCACTACTGCTGCAAAATTACAAGTCTCTTTGAACAATGTTCATATTCAATTAAAACTGGAGAAAATATCATCTTTTTCAAAGGATAACATGACTAAGTCTTTAGAAGAATTGGTGCTCAAAATTGTGTTGGACAACTGAGAGTGGGGGGGTTGAATCAGTTGTTACCGAGATTAAACAATTATTTTTATTTTAAACTCTTTGCAGAGTGCTGAATGACAATCACAATAATTCAGGGAAGTAAGCATTGTAACATTCAACATCATTCACACATATGAAATATACAGAGACAAATATTTCCTGAGGAAACCCATAAAGGGTAAAAACCTCTTCTTCTTTATATGATAAGTAATCTTTACATTCTGTACATTATCATACTTATGAGCACCAACTCATTATGAGGCTACAACCTCTGTTTTTCAAGCTGCAACTTGTTGAGAGCACAAACTCTCTGTTTTCTCTAGCACCTACTAGAAGGAAGCACCAACTCCCTGGTTTCTCTAACACCCACTAGAAGGAAGAACCAACTCCCTAAGTGTTCCAGCACCAACTAGATGGAAGCACCAACTTCCAGTCACACAGGCACCAACCTATATAACAAATAACAACAGTTCTCCCTTGCACCACCCTGGTTTCTCTGGCACCAACTAGATGGAAGCTACAACTCCCTATGTTTAAGTACCCACTTGAACCTCTGAGGACAATAGTCCTCCCTAGCACCTCCCTTCCACCCTGAAATATAAAGTTTGCTATATATAAATTTATCACAGTGATACAATATTTATCATTGGCTTACCAGGCTTATCATTATTCTGCTATGTTGCTCTGCTCTCCTATATCAGTATCTCTCTGTCTACATCTTCTTGTGATTTCTGATCTTCTATTTTTCTCTGCAAGAGCACCTCAGCCTTCCTTTAGTGTCTCATTGTCTTGATGCACACATGCCTTGCACTTTCTATGCTTCTGCCTTTTATGTTCTATGCGCCATGTCCATTCAATGCACCATTCCACTTCTCTGTATTTCAACTACTGCACACTCCTCCTTATACACTCCTAAATCCCTCTCAACAACAACATCCATCTCTTCTTTGTTCTCCATTCTTATAGTCTCTGTGCACCTTGTGCATGCCATCTATGCAATGCTTCTGCATCCTATTCATGTGGAGTGCTCTGCCTGATCATCATTGCAACTCTTCAACTTCTATGGCTATTAAACCCATGTGTCCATCATCACTGGGTGTTATGCTAAGATTCCTTAGCATGTCTACCAATCGAGACTCTTTGTCTTCTCTGTCACAGTCGAGCTCATACTCTCTGTTGCAGTTACAGGCTTCAACCCTCTTCCATCTATAAATCGCCTCCTGAACAGTCTTTATTCCACTAGAAGATGCCTTGAGATTCTTCATCTTCTCTGGTGACCACCTTGAAGTCTCTTCTAGTCCTATGGCAGAAATAATCAGTCATTTCTAGCAGTTACATTGTGAACCTCCAAAACTCGTATCAGCAACTGAATCACTATTGATCTATTAACTGTGAAGAGAAACAATAGCCCTTCGATCATATTCCTGATTAACCTGCACCATTGGATCATAAATGATGGTTCTCAAGCTTATTTTTCCATTTCGCAATTTGGTCTTTTTGCGTTTCGGCATTCCGACATTCAGCTTTTTGGCATCCCTGTGGTGAGGAATCTCGACTCTCCAAGTCGCGATCTCAGAAATGGATATTAGATTTGTGCTACCTCCTCCCTTGATCCTTCATCGATGTGACCATGGGTTATGACCAAGGGCCAATTCTGAACATGTATTTTGCATTTTGCATTTCGGGGATTCTGTGATGAGTCGTCTCGACTCTCCATGTCCCAAACTCTGAAATGGAGCTTGTCTCGTTGATCTCTTCTCTACAGCTCTTCGATGATGTGACCACCGTTGGTGACCATAGCCTTATTTGAAAATGCATTTCGCCATTTCGCCATTTCGGCATTCCTGTTGCAAAGTGTTTCGAGACTCCAACTCCAGGTATCTGAAACCAATAGCAAAAGTTTTTTTTTGCATTTCGACATTTCAACATTCCAACATTCCTTGTGATGAATTGTTTTAACGCTTCATCTCAGTATCCAAAATCAACACCAAAAGGTGTTTTTCACATTTAAGCATTTCAACATTCTTGCATTCCTTGTGATGAAGTGGTTTAACACTCCATCTCCCAGTATCCAAAATCTACACAAAAAAAGGTGTTTCGGCGTTTCGCATTTCATGACTTCGGGACTCCTATGATGAAGAGTCTCGACTCTTGACTCCTCCAACTCCTATTATCTGAAACTCCGGTTGATGTGCCTATTTCAGGATTTTCATCGTTTCACATTTCGGCACTTAGAGACTCCTGTGTTGAAGAATCTTGACTCTTGACTCCTCCAACTCCTAGTATCTGAACCTCTGGTCGATGTGCCTATTTCAGGTTTTTGGGGTTTTGCATTTTGTGATTCCGGGACTCTTGATGATGAAGGGTCTCGTCTCTTCCAACTCCTGATATCCAAAACTGTCCTTCTGCATTCAGGATTTCGATGTTTCACATTTCGTGATTCTGAGACTCTTTATGATGAAGAGTCTCGACTCTTCCAACTCCCGGTATCCGAAACTGTCCTCCTGCCTTCGGGATTTTGTAACCCGCTTCACCTTGCTCTTTAAAGAATGTGCAAGTTCTCCTAGATCCAACGTTGGTCGAACGTCGGGCTCAAATCTGATGTTCATCAGGAATTCTCAATGAGATCCAAATATCACTGTGGCTTCTCCTCCTAGGCTTACACATCCTCCTAACTTGGAATAGTTTCTAAGTGTCAAAGGCCTCAACCTTTGATCCGTCTAAGATTCTGAGTACGCTATCTCTCTTAAGCTTTGGCAATGAGTTAACCTCGTCCCTGGTGCACACCTACGCACTTCATGTGACTCTGCCCTAATCCTCCTGAGCTTACATTGCCCTTGGTTTTCCATCACTTCATACTCTGATCTTGCCATCAATGATAAGCACACCTTCCTGTAAACATGCCAACAATCTCCCCCTTTGGCATTGATGGGAACCCTGAACGACTATGCTAATCTGTTTGGACCTCCAACTGTAGCATCCAGTCCAGACCACTCCTTTTCTCCCCCTTTGACATCAATGTCAATGAAAACATGCTCCCCCTAAGTTGATGCAGTATTTTTAGGAGGTATCAGATATTCAATGAATACAAAACTCCCCCTAATAGGATGGAATCTGTTAGGCGTGAGACAGGATGACACCCAACTTCTGTTAGAGATATTCAAATGGTGTCTTGGCTAGGTGTTTAGTAAAGATGTCTGTAATTTGTTCTGTGGTTGGAATGTAATGGACCTGAACAATCTGATTGGTGACCTGCTCTCTCAGAAAATGGTATTTTATGGGAATATGCTTGGTCTTGGAGTCGAATGCATGATTCTTGGACACACTAATGGCACTAGTGTTATCACAATGAATTGGGATTAGTGCAACGTATTTTACCTCCAAGTCTACAAGTGTATGAACTATCCATAATACCTGAGTGCAACAGGTAGAAACAACAATGTACTCTGCCTCTGTAGTTGATAAAGAAATGGAACCTTGATTTTTACTCATCCATGCTACTAGAGAATCTCCTAAGAAGAACGCACCTCCACTCATGCTTTTCCTTTCATCCACACAGTTAGCCTAATCAACATCTAAGTAGACTGATAATTGAAAATTCTGATTCTTAGGATACCATAGGCCATAGTTCATTGTTTCTTTCAAATATCTGAATATACTTTTGACAGCTAGCAAATGACTCTGTTTTGGTGCAGATTGATATTTTCCTACCATCCCAGCAACATGCATTATGTATGGACGAGATGCTGTGATGTACATCAGACTGCCTATCATTGACCTATATGAACTTTGATCAACATCAGGTGATTCATCATCCTTGCTTAATTTTCATCCAGTAACCATAGGTGTGCCCACAGGTTTAGAATCTTCCATTTGAAACCTTTTCAACATTTCTCTTAGATATTTTTCTTGTGAAATGAACATCCCTTCAGACCTCTGAGTAATTTGCAGACCAAGAAAAAATGGCAGTTCACCTATCATAGACATTTCAAACTCAGACTCCTTATTACATCCGAAGATGATGTCATATACATAGACCAACACGATGAGAAAATCATTATCCTCTGTTTTGATATATAGATTGTTGTCAATTGTTCCTCTCTTGAACCCTTTGTCTTTGAGATACATATCCAGTCTTTGATACCAGGCACAAGGGGCTTGTTTTAACCCATATAAATCTTTCTTCATGTTGCATACTAAGTCAGGGTTATCAGACAGTTCAAAACCCTCTGGTTGTTTCATATAAACTTCTTCATTTAAATCTCCATTTAGAAAAGTTGACTTGACATCCATTTGATAGACTTTAAAACTTTTATGACAAGCATAGGGAAGAAATATTCTGATAGCTTCTAATCTTGCTAAGTGTGCAAATGTTTCATCAAAATCCAGTCCTTCTATTTGAGCATAGCCTTTACGACCAATATTTCTTTATCCTGACAACTTGTCCCTGCTCATTCAACTTATTCTTAAAGATCCATTTGGAACCAATGATATTTTTACCTTCAGGTCTATGAACCATTTCCCATGTATTGTTTTTCTCAATATGATCAATTTCATCATTCATTGCTTTAACCCAATGGTCATATTTTCTAGATTCATTAAAATTCTTGGGTTCCAGTATGGATATGAAAGCTATATGTGATTGTTCGGTGTTTTGGATTATCTTTCTCCTAGTTTGTACACCTTTGTATTTTTCACCAATTATCTGACTTCCAGGATGATTCTTTTGAGTGATTCTAGAGGAGGAGTTTGAAGTTGCCTGCTGATTTGAGTCTATCTGAGTATCTTTGTCTTCATATGATTCAAAGTATTCATTTTCTGATTATTTGACATGTTCATCTTCAGCTTCAGCTATGTCCTCTGTAGAAGACTTATTTTTGTACACCTTTCTTGCTGGGATTCCTTCATCAAATTCTACGTCAACACAGTCAACCATTTTGTGCAGCCTCTTATTATAGCATATGTATCCTTTATTGTTTGTAGCATACCCTAAGAACATACCTTCATCAGCCATGTCATCATATTTTCCAAGGTTCTCATCATTATTCTTTATGTAGCATTTACTCCCAAAGACTTTGAAGTGTTTGATTGAAGCAGGTCTCCCATACCACAGTTCATAAGGTGTCCTCTCACTTTGTGGTCTGAGGTGGGATTTGTTAAGAACATGGACTGTTGTGTATATTGCTTCTACCCAGTAGGTTTGACCAATGTTCTTCTCATTCATCATTGACCTAACCATTTGTTGCACTGTTCTGTTTTGCCTCTCAACTACTCCATTTTGTTGTGGAGTTCTTGGGATTGTGTATTCTCTCTTGATCCCATGCTTATCATAGAATTCCTTGAAATCACTTGACATAAATTCTCCTCCTCTGTCTGATCTTACTTCCTGTAACCTCTTGCCTGTTTGATTCTTAGTTAAAGCCTTAAATTTTTTAAACTTCTCAAATGCTTCATCTTTTTCCTTGAGAAAAGCAACCCAAGTAATTCTGGAGTAATCATCAATAATCAACATGAAGTAGTTTTCTTTCCCTATGTTGTCTTATCTTGATGTTCCACATAAATCCATATGAACTAGTTGGAGTGGTTTCTCTATTGAAGTAGAGCTCGTGGAGTTAAACTATGTCCTGGTTAGCTTTCTTACTTGGCAAGGTTTACACATAGAATCTTGGGGCTTTGATATTCTCGGAAGATATTTTACTACCTCAATATTTCTGATCTTGATTAAGTGGTCAAAGTTTAGATGTCCAAGTCTCCTATGCCATAACCATCTTTCATCATGTTTGCTTAGATGACACTCTTCTCTATCTTCTTTCAACACATATACATTATTTTCTGTCCCTATGCCTTAGGCCACCACTTGTCCTGAGTTTACAGACTTTATCTTGCAGTGCTTGGATGTGAACATCACTTCACATCCCCTGTCACACATTTGACTTACACTAAGAAGATTATGTTTTAGCCCATCTACAAGAATAACATCTTGGGCTTTTCCTTTTCCATTACTTAAACTCACCATCCCTTTACCCTTTATTTTACCTAGAGGATCATTTCGAAAGGTTATGTTTCCTGATTTTCTTTCACTTAGAGATAGAAACTTAACTTTGTCTCCTGTCATATGTTTGGAGCATCCACTGTTTATATACCAAGGGTTCATTTGTCATTGAGCTGACAACACTAATCCACACTTGTCACTTTCTTTCTTCTTCCAAACCTTGACATTTTCAGCAGGGGAATTCAAATCTGGTTCATTGTTCCTTAAGCGACAGTCAATAGATTTATGTCCATAGTTATGACAGATGTAACATTATGGTTCGTCGAATAAAGGATCTTAATGATTGTTATGCTTAACCTGTGTCCTTTTCCCATCCATCAAGTGATTTGTAGTCTGTGGTGGTTTGTTACTTGGCTGTCTCATTCGTTGTTGTGGCAGATATCTATACCTTGAATGTCTTGATTGCTCATAATTTAATTTTAAAGAACAGTTTACAGCATTATGACCAAAGTTAGAACAAAAGAAACAATACCCATAGAAAAAACGTTGGTACCTGGGAAAAGTCTGTCTTCTTTGAGGAGGTCAATTTCTTTCATGCTGATAATTTATCTGATCTACAGATTTGGTTCTGGTACTTTTTCTTTCATTCCTTATTGGTGACTGATTTTCTTTCTTTATTTCTGTAAAGTGATTGTTTTCAATGTTTGACGATTTGACAAACTTGATAGGTTCTTTGTTTATTGGATGACCACTACTTGATCCCTCTTCATAACCCAAACAATTTTTTAGCTTTGGATTCCTTTGCTGATTCAGAATGGTGGCTAATCCTTCTGAGGCTTTGATACTTGACAGATTCTGATGATACAAGGCTTGAAACCTCTCCAACTCTTTTCTAGTTTTCACTACTTCTTCTTCCAGAGATTTACATCTTTCCTTCTTTTCTGATAACTATTGTTTCAGAATGTCCTCAATTTTCCTTGCCTCTTCTAATTCCACTTTTAGCAGGGCAATGTCTTCATCAGGCTGTTTACTATCTTTCTCGAACTGTATCAGCAATTGTTTTTTCTTTCTGTTCTTAATTCTGAGTCTATCAATCTCTTCCAGTGCACTGATCAGTTCTCCTTCCATATCAACCACATTTTCTTCTTCATTAGCCTCACTTTGTGTGATTTTATTATCATAGTCCTCTTTGGCCATAAGTATGAAGTCATTTAGTTTACCTTCAATAGAGGAGTCATTGTCTTCATCATCTGAAGGATCATCATCATTGTTTACACAAAGACTTTTCTTCTTAAAATTATTCTCTTTAAAGAAATTTTTGTGTTTGTGCTTCTCCTCATCATCACATGTCTGATCATTTCTTTTGTGAGGACATTTATTTGCAAAATGACCTATCTTTCCACAGTTGAAACATTTGAAAGGCAGTTTATGTTTGTATTTGCATGATCCCTTCTTTAGTCTCTTCACAAATTTTTCTTCAATTTCATCAGGATCAGAATCCTCATTCTTGTCTGCCTTAAATGATGCTTCTCTGGAGGTGGGTTTATCTTTAACTATTCTCATTTCATATTCAGTCAATGTTCCTAGAAGTCGATCAAACTCCAAGGTTTTTAGATCATTAAGTTCTTCTATAGCAGAGACCTTCGGGTTGAAGCTATCTGGTAGAGATCTCAAAATTTTCTGAACTAAAGAAGGTTCCTCAATTTTTTCACCAAGTTCTTTCATTGCATTTACCAGTTCTTCAACTCTTAGAAAGTATTTTCCAATAGTTTCATCTTCTTTCATCTTCAACTGTTCAAACTGTACTCTGTAGGTTTGAAGCTTGGCATCCTTTACCTTCTCATTACCTTCATAACTACTAATAAGTTTGTCCCACATTTCTTTGGCAGTTCCTAGGTGCATAACTTTTACAAATTCTGCTTCTGCAAGCCCACTCAAGATAGCATTCATAGCCTTAGTGTTGAAGAAAAATTCTAGCTTGTCATCCTTATTAGCTAGTAAAACTGGCTTTACATAACCAGTATCCACCACATCTAAGACATCTGCACCTAAAGCCATTATGTAGGTTCTCATTCTAACTTTCCAAAAGGTAAAGGTTGTTCCATTAAAGAAAGGGGCCTTATTGGTTGAATTTCCTTCATGGATTGACATGTTTAAGCTCTAGGATCTACCCTTAGATAAAAGGGGATGGCTCAGATACCAAGTGTTGGACAACTG